>CM019719.1:13255000-13510000 GCA_009760885.1 Achatina immaculata
TTTCAATCGCCATTCAGGAAAAAAAAAAGGCATATCTTCAAGCTTAAACTTTCCTTATAATGACCTTTCCCTCTGTGTAGCCTCGTCAGAAGCAGATTCAAATTGATCAGCTGACTTATGAGCTGAGCAGCTGCAGACGCCGGCATGAAGCGGAAGTCACTGGTCTAAAGAACAGGGTTAGTGAATTGGAGTTCCAGTTAAGTGAGGCTCGGCGGGAGGCAGATGAATATCACCGAGCCAGCTTGGAGAGGAATGAAGAGCTTGTAACTCTTGGAAACCAGGTGGGGAGTTAGTCGATTTATAATTCAAGCAGAGTTATTTTCCAAATAAGAAATTCATGTTAAGAAATTCATTTTATTTGTTCCTCTTCGTATTTATGCAATGAATGATTGCAGTTTTTAATTTTTACATTTTCTAACTAGTTTCTCATTTCTTGATCTATCGTATTACATGCTAATCTTCTTGTCACACCCAACAGTACTGCATCGTTGTACAAACTTATCCCCCTCCTGTGAGTGAGATTTTCTCTTAACGTTTATACCTGATCCTTAGACTGTAGTATAGGCACATTTGTGCACCATCTTACACTCGAGACTGTAGTATAGGCACATTTGTGTGCCATCTTACACTTGAGACTGTAGTATAGGCACATCTTCTGTGCGCCATGTTACAATCGAGACTGTAGTATAGGCATATCTTCTGTGCGCCATGTTACACTCGAGACTGTAGTATAGGCACATCTTCTGTGCGCCATGTTACACTCGAGACTGTAGTATAGGCACATCTTCTGTGCGCCATCTTACACTAGAGACTGTAGTATAGGCACATCTTCTGTGCGCCATCTTACACTAGAGACTGTAGTATAGGCACATCTTCTGTGTCCCATCTTACACTAGAGACTGTAGTATAGGCATATCTGTGTGCCATCTTACACTAGAGACTGTAGTATAGGCACATCTGTGTGCCATCTTACACTAGAGACTGTAGTATAGGCACATCTGTGCGCCATCTTACACTAGAGACTGTAGTATAGGCACATCTGTGTGCCATCTTACACTAGAGACAGATCTCCCAAGCAGGGGGTCCTGGTCTAGGGCCCAGAGGGTTTTCTCTGTTTTAAGGAGGCCCAGAGTGGATGAAAAATATAAGTAGAGGGAGGAGGGGGGGAATTTTGTGTCAGCTTACAAAAATTATCTCAGAGGCCCAGCTTCCAAGGGACAAGTGTCTGTCATTTGTGTTTTTTATTTGATCATAAAGTTATAATGTCTTTAATTTACTGGAGAAAGTTTAAAAATTTGCCACTTCTTTGCTTGAATTTTTTCATGTTTTTTTTTTCAGTTGTCAGCACTGAAAATGGAGATATCGATGTCCAATCCTTCCATTAACTTTGGTGCTCAGGTAAGACAGGATGTTTTCTTAACAATCAGATGTATCATTATTGTTATCAGGATTGTGTATTATGTTGGTTTATCCTAGCAGTCAGATGTATCATTATTGTTATCAGGATTGTGTAGTATGTTGGTTTATCCTAGCAGTCAGATGTATCATTATTGTTATCAGGATTGTGTAGTATGTTGGTTTATCCTAGCAGTCAGATGTATCATTATTGTTATCAGGACTGTGTAGTATGTTGGTTTATCCTAGCAGTCAGATGTATCATTATTGTTATCAGGATTGTGTAGTATGTTGGTTTATCCTAGCAGTCAGATGTATCATTATTGTTGTTATCAAGATTGTGTATTATGCTGGTTTATCCTAGCAGTCAGATGTATCATTATTGTTGTTATCAGGATTGTGTATTATGTTGGTTTATCCTAGCAGTCAGATGTATCATTATTGTTATCAGGACTGTATAGTATGTTGGTTTATCCTAGCAGTCAGATGTATCATTATTGTTATCAGGACTGTGTAGTATGTTAGTTTATCCTAGCAGTCAGATGTACCATTATTGTTATCATAGTATGTTGGTTTATCCTAGCAGTCAGATGTACTGCTTTCAGTGGATATAAATCATGATGTGGATTGTAGGATTGATTTCTGTATTTATTTTTTTCATTACTATATATATATATATGTATATATGTAACAAAAGTATGGCTCCTTATATACATTTATAGTCCATGACTGCAGCTCTGTCTGTCGGTTAAATTGAACTTTTTCTTATGATTTCTGTGGAACGTAGAATCACAAACTTTGGCTTTTTGGATCTTTTCATTAGGCCAGTATATGTGTCTCAGATTCTTACTGGAGAATATTTAGTTTGGTTGCTGATTGTTGCACTGGGCTAAAACCCTACTTGCTGAGGAAATATCAAGTCTTGAATCAGCACTTGTTATGAATAGATTACTGGGCCCATAGTGGTACAAGTCTTGGTTAGATTATAGTGTGTTAATTCTTTTCTTTCGGTGATGAACTTTAGACTTTGTTTGAGTAATTCTTTTCTTTCTGTGATGAACTTTAGACTTTGTTTGAGTAATTCTTTTCTTTCAGTGATGAACTTTAGACTTTGTTTGAGTAATTCTTTTCTTTCTGTGATGAACTTTAGACTTTGTTTGAGTAATTCTTTTCTTTCTGTGATGAACTTTAGACTTTGTTTGAGTAATTCTTTTCTTTCTGTGATGAACTTTAGATTTTGTTTGAGTAATTCTTTTCTTTCTGTGATGAACTTTAGATTTTGTTTGAGTAATTCTTTTCTTTCTGTGATGAACTTTAGGCTTTGTTTGAGCTTGTGCTGTTTGATAAATTAAGTAATTTGGTTTTTTTTTTTTGGGCTTGTTGTGCAGGAGCTTTACATTCAGCAGCTGCAGGATGAACTTAGCCACCTGCGGAAAAGAGCTGCCGCAGTAGGTAACTTTGACCTGGATAACATCAGCAGCAAGTTGGCTAGCATGGATGATAACACCAGCCATGCAGACCTGAAGCGTAAACTGAGAACTGCTGCAGCTAGAATCATCCAGTTGGCCAAAGAAAATCAGCAGCTAACAGAATCCAACAACAGGCTCAGAGCTGAAATGAAGGCAGCAGATATGAGTCTCATAAAACACAGAAATAATGACAGTAAGTTACGTGAGAAATAAATCATTCATTCATTTGCATGTCCCTTGCGGAACTTTGCCTCCCAAACAGCACTCCTGTAGGCCTCTCGGTTGTGAGCAAGATGGCCTGCTGCTGTTGCATCCATTTCCAGATCGTCAACGATGTCTTGCAGCCATCTTCGTTTCGGTCTTCCTCTTTTTCTTTTTCCCATTATGTATCCTTCCAATATGGTCTTCTCTAAATTATCATGACGTTTAATGTGTCCAAAATATTTAAGTTTTCTCTCTTTAATCCTCTTCACTAGCCAGCCTTCTTCAATATTAAGCTCTTGTAGTATAGATATATTTGTTCTTTTTTGTGTCCACGATATTTGGAGAACTCTTCTGTAGCATTTACATTCAAAGGCATTTATGTGTTTCTCAGCTATTTTGTTAAGTGTCCAGGTCTCACAGGCATATGTTGCTATGGGAAAGATGCATGCCCTTAAAAATCTTATTTTTGTGGTTCTGTCTGCTCCTCTCCACAGATTCTTTATTTGTTTTACTTTCTGAAGAGCGATAGATGTCCTCCTTTTAATTTCCCTCATTGTATCTCCATTATTAGTTAGTAGTGATCCAAGATATTCAAAACTCTCCACTTCTTCCAGTTTTTCCTCATTGATACATATTTCAGTTGCCTTGTTTGTTTTGTCAGTTGTCATCAATTTAGTTTTCTTTGCATTAAGATAGAGGTTCTGCTCTTCGCTGTTCTTGCGGACTGACATAATTAGTTTTTCCATTCCTTTTTGTGTTGTGGACAGCAATACTGTGTCATCAGCATATCTAATCTCTGGTATTTCATAACCTCCAACTGTTATGGCATTGTAATATTCTTTGTCTACATCTTCTCTAACATTCCTCATTATATTTTCAGTATACAAGTTAAATAAGTAGGGTGACAATATGCACCCCTGACGGACCCCTTGTTTTATGTCAAACCAACTTGTTGTTTCACCATTTATTCTTACTGCTGCTTATTGGTCTAGATACATCAGTGATGTTAATTGTATCAAATGTGTTGGAAATCCCATTTTTTCCATTATTTCCCAAAGTTTCTGGTGTTGTACACAATCAAATGCCTTTGAGTAGTCTATAAAGGATAAATATAGATTCACATTAAACTCTCTGCATTTCTCTATTATTAATCTTAGATTGAATATATGATCTCTTGATCCTCTTCCTTGCCTGAAACCAGCTTGGACCATATTGACTTCTTCTTCTATTTTCTTTCGAAGAAATAAATAGTTATTAGAATATGAGGATAAAGGCGCAGTTCTGTGTAGCAGTCAGCAACCCACTATCTGACTGCTTGCATCATGGCTGGTGAACCATAACCCACTATCTGACTGCTTACTTCATGGCTGGTGAACCATAGCTGACGAAGATTCTAAAGGTAAAGATGTGACTTGTAAACCACCATGCGGTGGTGACCAGACACTACCAGTTAGTTTCACCATCAGCATGAACTTCGTAGCTAGCGGCATCATTCTTCCTTCCCAGAGCATTAACCCTGGTAGCCATTTTTTCTTGAGGCTGGGTGAGCTTTGGGAGGTTTTGCGAGCCACGGTTTGACTGCCCTTGTGCCACAGTTTGACCGCCCTTGTGCCACGGTTTGACCACCCTTGTGGTGAGCGGAAAATGAAACCGGGTCACCTGGTCTGCGAGCGAGCGAGTGACTTATCCACTGCACTAACATGACTCCTGACAAAGACTCTAAACCAGTACTATTTCTCTGTTGGTGCCCCAGCTAACGGCCCCATGGTAGTAAAGTCTGCTAAAATAACCTTCATACTTTTTAGCCACACTCCAGATCTGCAGAAATAGCCACTGTAATCCAGTCCATGTTCATCATACTACCACATCTCAACAACACTTTCATCACATCAGCTGCAAAGAACATTCTACTTGCAGTACTAAGGAAATAAACAGTAACAACAGCATTTCAGCTTATGTCTTCATCAGTGACAAAAACTAAAAGATTTAATTTAATATCAATACGAGGAAGTGTACAAAACTTAGAAGCTTTTTAAGCTAACAAATTTTACTACTAATTATGTGTAAAGAAAAATGATTCATTCATATTACTTTTCAGTTAATATATTAAATTATCTTTTATAAGAAATTTGTGAAAATGACTGGATCAGTAATGTAAACGAGCAAATCAAGACCTAAATAAATATATATATATATGCAAACACTTCTACATATTTTGATGATATGTTGTTTGTTTTTATTTTGACTTCCAGCAGCAGGAGATCAGAGATCATCAGATTCAGTGCCCATAACAAAACTTGATGTTGATAACATCAGCAGCAAGTTGGCTAGCATGGATGATAACACCAGCCATGCAGACCTGAAGCGTAAACTGAGAACTGCTGCAGCTAGAATCATCCAGTTGGCCAAAGAAAATCAGCAGCTAACAGAATCCAACAACAGGCTCAGAGCTGAAATGAAGGCAGCAGATATGAGTCTCATAAAACACAGGAATAATGACAGTAAGTTACGTGAGAAATAAATCATTCATTCATTTGCATGTCCCTTGCGGAACTTTGCCTCCCAAACAGCACTCCTGTAGGCCTCTCGGTTGTGAGCAAGATGGCCTGCTGCTGTTGCATCCATTTCCAGATCGTCAACGATGTCTTGCAGCCATCTTCGTTTCGGTCTTCCTCTTTTTCTTTTTCCCATTATGTATCCTTCCAATATGGTCTTCTCTAAATTATCATGACGTTTAATGTGTCCAAAATATTTAAGTTTTCTCTCTTTAATCCTCTTCACTAGCCAGCCTTCTTCAATATTAAGCTCTTGTAGTATAGATATATTTGTTCTTTTTTGTGTCCACGATATTTGGAGAACTCTTCTGTAGCATTTACATTCAAAGGCATTTATGTGTTTCTCAGCTATTTTGTTAAGTGTCCAGGTCTCACAGGCATATGTTGCTATGGGAAAGATGCATGCCCTTAAAAATCTTATTTTTGTGGTTCTGTCTGCTCCTCTCCACAGATTCTTTATTTGTTTTACTTTCTGAAGAGCGATAGATGTCCTCCTTTTAATTTCCCTCATTGTATCTCCATTATTAGTTAGTAGTGATCCAAGATATTCAAAACTCTCCACTTCTTCCAGTTTTTCCTCATTGATACATATTTCAGTTGCCTTGTTTGTTTTGTCAGTTGTCATCAATTTAGTTTTCTTTTGCATTAAGATAGAGGTTCTGCTCTTCGCTGTTCTTGCGGACTGACATAATTAGTTTTTCCATTCCTTTTTGTGTTGTGGACAGCAATACTGTGTCATCAGCATATCTAATCTCTGGTATTTCATAACCTCCAACTGTTATGGCATTGTAATATTCTTTGTCTACATCTTCTCTAACATTCCTCATTATATTTTCAGTATACAAGTTAAATAAGTAGGGTGACAATATGCACCCCTGACGGACCCCTTGTTTTATGTCAAACCAACTTGTTGTTTCACCATTTATTCTTACTGCTGCTTATTGGTCTAGATACATCAGTGATGTTAATTGTATCAAATGTGTTGGAAATCCCATTTTTTCCATTATTTCCCAAAGTTTCTGGTGTTGTACACAATCAAATGCCTTTGAGTAGTCTATAAAGGATAAATATAGATTCACATTAAACTCTCTGCATTTCTCTATTATTAATCTTAGATTGAATATATGATCTCTTGATCCTCTTCCTTGCCTGAAACCAGCTTGGACCATATTGACTTCTTCTTCTATTTTCTTTCGAAGAAATAAATAGTTATTAGAATATGAGGATAAAGGCGCAGTTCTGTGTAGCAGTCAGCAACCCACTATCTGACTGCTTGCATCATGGCTGGTGAACCATAACCCACTATCTGACTGCTTACTTCATGGCTGGTGAACCATAGCTGACGAAGATTCTAAAGGTAAAGATGTGACTTGTAAACCACCATGCGGTGGTGACCAGACACTACCAGTTAGTTTCACCATCAGCATGAACTTCGTAGCTAGCGGCATCATTCTTCCTTCCCAGAGCATTAACCCTGGTAGCCATTTTTTCTTGAGGCTGGGTGAGCTTTGGGAGGTTTTGCGAGCCACGGTTTGACTGCCCTTGTGCCACAGTTTGACCGCCCTTGTGCCACGGTTTGACCACCCTTGTGGTGAGCGGAAAATGAAACCGGGTCACCTGGTCTGCGAGCGAGCGAGTGACTTATCCACTGCACTAACATGACTCCTGACAAAGACTCTAAACCAGTACTATTTCTCTGTTGGTGCCCCAGCTAACGGCCCCATGGTAGTAAAGTCTGCTAAAATAACCTTCATACTTTTTAGCCACACTCCAGATCTGCAGAAATAGCCACTGTAATCCAGTCCATGTTCATCATACTACCACATCTCAACAACACTTTCATCACATCAGCTGCAAAGAACATTCTACTTGCAGTACTAAGGAAATAAACAGTAACAACAGCATTTCAGCTTATGTCTTCATCAGTGACAAAAACTAAAAGATTTAATTTAATATCAATACGAGGAAGTGTACAAAACTTAGAAGCTTTTTAAGCTAACAAATTTTACTACTAATTATGTGTAAAGAAAAATGATTCATTCATATTACTTTTCAGTTAATATATTAAATTATCTTTTATAAGAAATTTGTGAAAATGACTGGATCAGTAATGTAAACGAGCAAATCAAGACCTAAATAAATATATATATATATGCAAACACTTCTACATATTTTGATGATATGTTGTTTGTTTTTATTTTGACTTCCAGCAGCAGGAGATCAGAGATCATCAGATTCAGTGCCCATAACAAAACTTGATGTTTATCATGGAGGCTCTTACGAAAGCAGACCAAGAAATGAAGAACTGAAGACCTCTTTAATGCAGGATAGACTTCAGCAGCTAGAGAAACTTCAGTACCAGCTGACTAGACAGGTTGTGTTTCAGACTTATAGAACTTCAGTACTAGCTAACTAGATAGGTTGTGTTTCAAACTTATAAAACTTCAGTACCAGATAACTAGACAGGTTGTGTTTCAGACTTACAGAACTTCAGTACCAGCTAACTAGACAGGTTGTGTTTCAGACTTTTAGAACTTCAGTATCAGCAAACTAAACAGGTTGTGTTTCAGACTTATAGAACTTTAGTATCAGCAAACTAAGCAGTTTGTATATGGTTTAATAGTAGTTGTATCCTGTTCTCAGGTTTAAGGAATTGATTGTCTGAGTATGGTTATGTAGTGCCGTTAATAGTGTCCTGCCTTCACACCAGGAGGCTGTGGTCGGAAGACCCAAATTCTGCACCCTTAAGTCAACCCAGATTTATAAATCATCATCTCAGACCACAGAGATTGTGAAACTGCTTCTAAAAATAATGGATATCTGTTCACGGGGAAGGCACACTGTTGTACACATGATTCAACGTATTAAAGGAAAACAGTATCACGTAAAGCTTGGGTTCAATAATATGGGTCTATGCCATAGTCTAGACAGGGTCAGAGGAAATTTAAAAAAAAAAAAAAAAGAAATATTGCACATTATTTTTTTCATGTCTTCTTTGGTTCATAATTGCCCTTATTGTCATTGCCCTCATTGTCTGTATGCCGTATGTCCATGCATGGCCATGATTTTGTGAGTGATAACTAGTGCAGACCTCTGGATTTGTTAAAAGTGATTTGAGATTTGTGTTCAAAAGTTATATTGCTCCAAACAGACAAATGTTAAGTGACTTTGGCTTGATCATAGCTTCTTTTCTGAGCAGGAACTTCACTTTGCCCAACGATTTAAGACCAGGAGCAGCGGCTCTTCCATGAAGCCTGTTCACGATAACTCTGGAGATATTCATATTCCTGAGAAGGATGATTCAGGTGAATGTAGAAAAATGAAAGGAAGATGGTAACAAGATTTTGAGGATAAAAGGGTAATCTGACTGAGAAAATACCTGGGTGGCATAGTGGTTAGTGTGCGTGTCTCTCACAGCAGTTTTGGTGATTCAGGGATGGTGAGAGGTGACCCATTTACCCGTATGCAGAAATGGGTACTCAGTTTCTTCCAGAGCTGGGGAAGGAAAAGTGGCCAGGCGTAATGCTGGCCACATCACTGTGTTGTGTTGCAGACAGATCATGAAGATATGAGGGCTAACACTTTAAATGTATGTCATTAAAGGACTACACTTTGATTAAAGGAAAATCATAGAGATGAATACACAGTGTTTTTGCTCAGGAATGCACTGAACCTATAAATCAGTGGTTCTTTAAATGTGTACTGTAGTACACCAGTGCTGTGGAGCCGTTCAGGATGTGTTGCTGGTATTTCATCCGTGTAGTCAGTATACTTTTGAAAAATCCATTTTTCTAAGCAGGGTAAAAAAAAAAATTGTGGATGGTTGGCATTTTCTGTCTGTCACGTGAACCTCACAGAATGTGAGAATCATTGAAACATATTTTAATGATTTTGGGATAAGGGAGGAGAAACCCACAAAACATTCCACAATGAAGTATTGAAATATTCTAAGTAATAATGAAATATTGTAAAATGAATTTTTAAAGAAGAATATTATAAGTGCAATAAATATATATGTAAAATAAGTGATAAGTTTCAGTTAATTCTCAACAAAATATTTTATGAACAATTTTTATCATTTATATATACCTTTTATTCAGCTTCCCAGTTTACTAAAATGATAGAAGTTGATTCATAATTTTTATTTCATCGCTGCCACGTGGTATTAACTTACCATGAGCCATTTAAATGACATTTCAGAAAGTTAAAGAAATAAATAATTGTAGCAATATGATTTTGTTTCATATTCAGGAGTTCATAATTTTAAACTGCCATAAATGCTAAAATTAGGCATGATATCTTTTCCCAGTTAAACTTTTTTGTGCATCACAATGTTTGGTAAGTTAAGGTGAATCTTCCAGTTGTTCATTTCTGAGAACTTAATAGTCTTGGGCTGTTTGTGATGTACAAAAACAAAAATAATTTTAAAATTTGCTTCAGGGACTCTCTGGTGGGAAGTGATAGCCAGTCTTACATCCTTCCCATGCTGTAAAACATCACTTTAGTTTGCTGAGGAAAATAATGTGATAGAAATTAATGTAGTTGATGATGGTGGTGGACCTTCCTGTGGTTAATGAGCTAAAATTTCAGGGCAGCCATGCTGTAGTAGTGAACTTTGTTATCTTGAGTAGATTTACAGTTTTGGAATATAGAAAATTTTGAATTATGAAGTACTTTGATAGTCTGTGGTCATTGTTCAAACACTGAATTTAGTATTTGATCTGCAGCTCCTACTCGTTTAAATGGAAACCATAGCACTGTAAGTCATCCTGCTGAAATGAAAGCTTACACACCAACTGGTCAAGCTATACTAGGAGACCCTGATCCACAAATGATGGTCAGTATATCTTCAGGGGGAGATGATTCTATCCAAAAAGTTTGGCAGATGTTAGAAGATTCCAGCTCCAGTGTTGGCCCTTCTACACCACAGCAGACCCAGCGGTCACCTCAAGGTGTCTTGCCAGCTCAGAGTAAACCTTCAGGTAAATCGAGCGTTAATTTTTATTAGGTCGTCTAAAGATTGCTCGTTTGATATTTGCCAGTCCTGCTTTGAAAGGCCTTTCTTTTCATTCTTTTAAGAAGAAATTGATAATAAATACAGTAACCCATAGTGAAATTAGACACAGCTTTGTACTCGTGGGAATGAGTTTTTACTTGAATTCTGTTTTCCCATACAAGACCAACATATGTATATGTAGTGTAATCCAGTGTTCCTTGCTTGTCCTTCCACATATATTTTTCAGTGTTGAGGAGGCAAACAGATATCTTGATAGGGCTCAGTAATTGCTTCATATAATGGAATATTTAAGGTTTCTATAATTTCCTCACACCACCTCTATCCTGGGTGGCCTCTTCCTCTGTTACCTACAACTTTAGCATGAATGGTTTTCTTTGGTAGACTGTATGTTGGTAGCTGTGTAGCATGGCCAAACCATTTGTCTTGTTGTTTCTGGATGTAGGTGTAATGCTGGTGTTACTCCAGCCCTTACCTCAACGGTGTCATTTTTTTTACTTTGTCTTATCTTGTCACATTTAGTGTTCATCTTAAAAATTTCATTTCTATTGTGATGGTCCCAGCGGGGAGATACTTATATCCAAAACACGTCGAGGTTTTCCGGTGAGAAAGTCCAACTCTAGATCAAACTGATGCAACGAAAACCACGGTGTCATGCAATCCCGCTTCTGAGACCCACCAAGAATACAGGCTCAAGCCATGTGATACTCTGAACCTCTTGTGGTCCTCTCAGGGACCTCGTGTGGTCCTTTGGGGAAGAACGAAGAAGAAGAAGAAGTATTGTGATGGTTTTACTTTTGTTTTTAGTTGTTGACATTGACAGCACAGAGTTGGGAGGTAGTTTGTGTTGCATGGTGCTCTTCTTGTTTCATTTGTGATGTATTTGGTTTTTTTTTTTAGTAAGGGTGTCATTTGTCCAGTGACCTGATTTGCTTTATTGCATCTGTTCTCAATTTCATCATCATATTGATTTTAAAATTAATTTTATTTTCATACATCATAAAGATCCTGAACTTAAGTTCTCAGTCATTCAGCCAGTCATATGCATGTCCTTTGTCTTCTCCTCCAGAAAAGGTGTAGGTTTCATTAGCTGTGGTTGATTCAGCCATAAAAATTGACATCCGACACACAAGTGCAGGGGAAAACTGCCTCCAAATATGAGGACTATCTTCCTGCAGCACTGGACACATAAGGCTGTCGGTGCATGAAGGGAAGATAAGAGACCTCACACGAAAGACGTGACTCAGGGACTTTGCCTGGGTAAAGATCCCTCACACAAAAGATGTGACTAAGGGGCTGAGTAAAGAACGGCTGTGCACAAAAACTGAAGAAGAAAATCTAATTTCAGTAATCAAGTTCGATCTGAATCTTCCTCAAATCAGTTTTCTTAGCTTCTGCATTAAGATCTCTTTCCCAGGTATATTTTGGTTTTGCCTACCTCCGTTTGTCATACACTTTCCAATCTCGGAACTTGTGAAAAAAGAGGTGATATTTTTTTTTTTTTTTCAGATAAGTTGACACATTACAACTGATTTTATTCGGAAATGTAGAAAATGAGACACATATTTATGGTTTCTTATTGCAGAGCAAAATTTACTTAACTATGAGCTTACATTTCTGTCAAATAAAAACATTGATCTGTAATTCCGAGCTCTTGAGATAGATTGTTGACTGCATGTGTTCAGACCTTGACCCTGAAAGAAGAATTTATTTATTCCCTGAGATGTTTCTTCTTTGGCATTCACCCTGTGTGGGGAGTTGGTTGTGTTTTATTGCAGTTATGTGTCTTTTGGCCATACACATTGACTTCAGCTGGGCGCATTTTTGGAACTGGTCTCATCTTCCTATTGTGATCTCCATTCATTTGATCAGACCACTGTCTGATTCCAGGGGCACCATAGGAAGATAGGAGAGGGTCTTGGTCAGCTGTGATTTGCCAGCTCTTATGCAAGCAGTCAGCTAAGGGTCACTGACTGTTGTCTCATTCAGCTTGAGTTCTGCATCTTTGCCCCAATCCTTGAGGTAATTGAGATGCTGTGCATAATTAACTTTCTTCTTTCAGTCCAACAGCTTGGAGGACAGCATTATGATACTGGTGACAGCTTTCAGCTGGAAGGTCAGCATGTTCCTACAGAAGTCAGGAATTATAAAGTGCAGAATGCTGCAAAAATATACTCGGACAAGGTAAAGAAACTCTCCAAACCAAAGTCAAAAGTTAGAAACTACAATGTCAAGGATGACCCCAAAAGAAGATGATGACAGCATTCAGATTTGTTTCCTCATTTTTGTTTTTGAAATCTGAAAATAAACTTATATGAATGTGGTTATCTTCTTATGCTGGATGTAATCTTCTACATGATTGTTGCTATTATCATATGGAGGAAGACAAAAATATGTTACATCAATGAGGATGTTATTGTCTTCAGATAAACTTGGTGTGTTAATGTGGCTTTTAATCTTGTTATCATCTTGAGCTAAATATAAACTTCCTACTTGAATGTGGTTGTTGTCATAACACATTCTTACTTGAATGTGGTTGTTGTCATAACACATTCCTACTTGAATGTGGTTGTTGTAACACATTCCTACTTGAATGTGATTGTTGTCATAACACATTCTTACTTGAATATGGTTGTTGTCATAACACATTCCTACTTGAATGTGGTTGTTGTAACACATTCCTACTTGAATGTGATTGTTGTCATAACATATTCTTACTCCAAAAATCCCACTACAGCTCAAATGAACCCACAGTTTTTCCATATAGTTCTGAGGATTCAAAGTTCACAGCTTTCATGCAGAACATTGACAAGATTTATAGACCACCCACAGTTTTTCCATATAGTTTGAGGATTCAAAGTTCACAGCTTTCATGCAGAACATTGACAAGATTTATAGACCACCCACAGTTTTTCCATATAGTTTGAGGATTCAGAGTTCGCAGCTTTCATGCAGAACATTGACAAGATTTATAGGCCATACAAGACTAAAAATGTGGAAGGAAAAGATGATTGTCAAATTAAAACTAGTACTTTATACAGATATATTACTAAATTATCAACTTTAAACTAGTACTCTATACAGATGTATTAAATGACTAAATTATCAACTTTAAACTAGTACTTTATACAGATGTATTAAATGATTAAGTTATCAACTTTAAACTAGTACTTTATGCAGATGTATTAAATGACTAAGTTATCAACTTTAAACTAGTACTTTATGCAGATGTATTAAATGACTAAGTTATCAACTTTAAACTAGTACTTTATGCAGATGTATTAAATGACTAAGTTATCAACTTTAAACTAGTACTTTATACAGATGTATTAAATGACTAAGTTATCAACTTTAAACTAGTACTTTATACAGATGTATTAAATGACTAAGTTATCAACTTTAAACTAGTACTTTATACAGATGTATTAAATGACTAAGTTATCAACTTTAAACTAGTACTTTATACAGATGTATTAAATGACTAATATGCCAAGAGAGGTTAAATATGGGGTTTGGATTTAAATGGCAAAAGTACAGATGATCTTGTGAATGGTTTGTACATGGCACAGTGATACTGTGATCTAAAAAATGTGTATTTTAATATACTTAATAAATAATTATTTCATCCAAATGCTGTGTTTTGGTTCCATTGTTTCATTATTTTTTTTTAACCAAAGTCTCAAATTTATTCATGAGTTTTAAGATCGCATCCACAAGTTGTTCTAGAGTATTCATATACTACTGTGGTGTCAGAGCTGTTCTAGAATATTCATATACTACTGTGGTGTCAAAGCTGTTCTAGAATATTCATATACTACTGTGGTGTCAAAGCTGTTCTAGAATATTCATATACTACTGTGGTGTCAAAGCTGTTCTAGAATATTCATATACTACTGTGATATCAGAGCTGTTCTAGAATATTCATATACTACTGTGGTATCAGAGCTGTTCTAGAATATTCATATACTACTGTGGTGTCAAAGCTGTTCTAGAATATTCATATACTACTGTGGTATCAGAGCTGTTCTAGAATATTCATATACTACTGTGGTGTCAAAGCTGTTCTAGAATATTCAGATACTACTGTGGTATCAAAGCTGTTCTAGAATATTCATATACTACTGTGGTGTCAAAGCTGTTCTAGAATATTCAGATACTACTGTGGTATCAGAGCTGTTCTAGAATATTCATATACTACTGTGGTGTCAAAGCTGTTCTAGAATATTCAGATACTGCTGTGCTGTCAAACAGATGGAAACTTTGTGGCTTGTGTAAGGTAAAATGTGGCAATAAATGTGTAGGAGCACCTCAAGAATCCTGACAAAGCACAGAAATGTGAGAGAAGTAAAATTGAACAACTGAAAGTTAAATCTTGAATGCCATTTGGCTGAGAAATTTCCTAGCTTAGAGAGGATAGTTGGCCAGGTTCACTCTCAATCAGTCTCTTTTGACTTGCCTTTTTGTCACTTTTTTTTCCCAAAGTCTCTCTAAAAATGATATATTTTCATGCCTTAAACATTGTTTAACCTTGTTATCATCATCTTGTGTCAGCTCCGCAGTCGATCTGTGTTATGCTTTCACAGTGAGCCCAGCTAAGCTGATCCCTCCTCATCTAATATTGTTGACCCTTATCACCTTCTTGCCATTTTCTCCCAAGAGTGGGGTTTAATTTTTGTACTTTTTTTGTAGTGTTCTTACAATGTCAAAATGTGCCAAAGCTCTTTTTTCTTTCTATTTTTCACCTTTACTTGTACTTTAGGATGTTGAAAATTATGATCATTTTAGCAGTAGAAAGAGCTTGTGAAATTAGCATTTAGTGTTGGAGTTTGAGAGTGTGAGAGTGGAAGTGGCATCTTGGCTGCAGATGGTTTATATTCTTTTACTTTTGTTCTAGGGATGAAAGGAATAAATCATTTCATGTTCATATAAAAGCTGTGGACTGAATTCTTTCACACTTCATGTGGTTAAAACTGTACCACAAATGTAGCATTTAGCTTAGTGTCCATTATTTTGTTTGTCAAACTTGGATGTGTGGATGCTGACAATTCTCACCCATCTAACAAGTAGTTATCATCCACTACACTTTGTGTCATCTTGCAGGGCGGCATCAGTTTCTCTCTACTTCTCATAGTCTGTAGCCAGCCTGCCTATGGTGCTTAGCTGTATTGCAATTTGTCCATTTTAAGCTTCTGCCATTCATAGTCAACCTTTCTTTCTTCACCCTTCTGCCATTTTGTTCCTGCACTTTACATCATCTGTGTGTCATGTCCTAACAAGCTGTTTCACATCTTATGTCTGGGGATGAAGACACTGTCTAGTTTAGCAATCAGTAACTCATAGCTGACATACTGGCTTTAGGGTTGACAAATCATATCTGGGATTAGGGTTGGCAAACCATAGCTGACATACTGGCATTAGGGTTTACAAATCATAGCTGGCATTAGGGTTGGCAAACCATAGCTGACATACTGGCATTAGGGTTAACAAGTCATTGCTGACATGCTGGCATTAGGGTTGGCAAATCATTGCTGACATGCTGTCATTAGGGTTGGCAAATCATAGCTGACATGCTGGCATTAGGGTTGCCAAGCCATAGCTGACATGCTGGCATTAGTATTGGGATACCATAGGTGACATGCTGACATTATGATTGGCAAACCAAAGCTGACATGCTGGCATTAGGGTTGACAAGCCATAGCTGACATGCTGGCATTAGGATTGGGATAACATAGGTGACATGCTGACATTATGATTGGCAAACCATAGCTGATATGCTGGCATTAGGGTTGGGATACCATAGCTGACATGCTGGCATTAGAGTTGGGATACCATAGCTGACATTAGGATTGGCAAATGATAGGTGACATGCTGGCATTAGGGTTAGGATACCATGGCTGGCATTAGGGCTGGCAAACCATAGCTGACCAAGACCCTGTTCCACTTCTCCATTGGTTCCCCCCCTTCCACTGAAACAGGCCTAGCCTGGCTAATGGGGCGTGATCACCGTGGTCCCTTTAGTGGTAAAGTATGCTAAAGATCCACTGCCCACCTCTGCTGTTTTAGCTCCACGAAGTGACTGAAAAAAGTGGCAGCCATATCCCAATCTCAAGTGATATGATACTGTGTGACAACATCCTCACTGCATCAGCTGCATAGAACACTAGCTTATAGTTCCAGGAAGACTGAAGAAGAAGATCTCATGTTCTAACAAACTATATTTTTCTATATCATGTCCTAACAAGCTATTTTTTTCTTCTATTTAATTTTACCTACAACTTTGTTCCTCATGACTTAAAAACCTATAATTTTGTACCTCATGACTTAAAAACCTATAATTTTGTACCTCATGACTTAAAAACCTATAATTTTGTACCTCATGTCTTAAAAACCTATAATTTTGTACCTCATGACTTAAAAACCTATAATTTTGTACCTCATGTCTTAAAAACCTATATTGTTCTATTCCATGTCTTAAAAAATCTATATTTTTCTACCTCATGTCCTAAAAGTCAAAATTTTTATATATCATTACCCAACAATTTATATTACTCTATATCCAGGCACCCAGAGGTTGCTTGAAGTTTTGCAGTTATGATCATCATCATTTTCAATAATGTATTAGCCGATCTTTAACATTTTACCTCACTTACAACTGAACGCTCACATTCTGATTGTATCACTTTGCCTTCATGTATTTCTTTTTAAACCATTATTTCTAGTTGTTAGATTGTATCTTTTATATCATAAATGTCGGTTAATTAGACATAACTTTTAAAAAAATGTCTGTTAACCCTGATTCTTCTAACAAAAATTGCGGTCGAAATTATATAAAATTTTTGTTAGTACTTGCTAGCACACAAAGTGTTAATATCATTAGTGCTTATGAGCTGCGTTGACACAGTTATACTCGCTATCTCTTTTAATACTGTTTTCCCGGGAATATGCCAGACAATTGATTCATAATTTTTTCATGGGGTTTGATAGTTTCCTAGTGTCCACCCACTTATGGCGCTGAACTGCCCGTCAGTCCATTCGTCTCATCCAGCATTGATCCAATTCAAAGTCCTTTTTGGCATTCGTGACGGGTTCGCCACGAGCGGTAATCCTTAAGTAAATAATTTAATGCTGCCAATAACCTCCCTTGGCACAGCCCGTACTTGGCGTGGATTGTTATTCGTCCTCTCTCTTGGTGGGAGGACACGCTCATCTAGGCCTGTTTTTTTTTCTGTGAGTATTTGAGTGTTGATGAGGTCCAGAAGAGAAGAGACTCCCGCCTCTCCTTTCCACATCCATATTTGCTCTAGCTTACGTGAGTTTATGGATACAAGGTTCTACTATTAATGTACCCAGACCAATCTGTGCAAGTCTGTCGCGAGGGTATTGAGACTAGAGCTGAGCAGGAACCGAATTAGGAACTGGTTCTTTCGATTCTTCCGGTAAAACCGGGTACTCGGTTCTTACAAACTGATTCCTGATACCGACTAGTATCCACTTGGAAACGATTTATAAAGCAGAATCCAAATCGATTCCAAATCTGAGTAGAATCGTTTTGTGGAACCGTTTGCTGACCTCAACGCGTAAATGGCCAGGCGTGTGATAGCGGGAGAGTCTGAAAGTCCTGATACCAAAAGAAAATGTATAAACTAGGAAAAAAAAAGTAGGAGCAGCTTTATTAATTAACGAGCACACAGTTGTGACGTTTTGGTGTGAAATTTGATCATACAAAAACACACAGGACGAAGAAATAGAGAATGAAGATAAAATATGAATTCACATGAAAGCTATGTAAAAAGTAGGAATGAAAAAAAAACAGAGTAAAATAAAATAAATGGAGCACTCAGCTGTGGCTTGTAATAGGCTGTGTCCAGAAATACGCAAGGAGGAGTGTTGAGAATGTTTAAATGGAGACTTGTAATGTGTGATAGAAGGGTAGTAAAGGGAGGGGGGAGGGGGAACCGCAGAAAGGAGAGAGAGTGATATAATGGTAACATAGTAGGGAGAAGGTGGAGTAGGTGACTGCAGTTGGGATAGAGGGATTGTAATCTGATGCTGCGAGGAGGTTTTGAAATATGCGTAGCAAGTGAGAAAGGAGTGAAACTTGGTGTAGAGAGAATATGCTTGTGGGAGAGGGGAATGTTAGGTATAACTGAATTGCGAGTTCAAACCATGTAACTCCAGAGTCCCATATTCCTGAATGTAGCGGTTCTCAAGGGCTAGGCTGTTTCTGTCGCTGGCTTAACATCTATCTATCTATCTATCTATCTATCTATCTATCTATCTATCTATCTATCTATCTATCTATCTATCTATCTATCTATCTATCTATCTATCTATCTATCTGTCTGTCTGTCTCTCTGTCTGTCTGTCTGCCTGCCTGCCTGCCTGCCTGCTCTTATTTGTTACATATCATTTATGTGAATTTCTGTATTATCCTCTTTCTCTATTTCTTTGTCCTGTATATTTTTGTATGATTATAAAGTGTGTACCGAAACATTAAAACTGTGTGTTCGTTAATAAAGTTGTTCTTAAATCCCCTTTCCACCCCACCCCCTTTTCCCCTCTTTAAAAAAAAATTAGCAAAGGAAATAACTAGAGAAATCGGTTCCACGAGTACTTACTAAACAGGTACCCGAAAGATTCGGTTCCTAAAAAACCGAGTTTTGTCCAGCTCTAATAGAGACCAGTATATATATATATATATATATATATATATATATATATATATATAATATATATATATATATATATATAATACTGACTAATGGGTGCAAGCGAGGAGAACGTAATCTCAAAAGTGGAAAAGGCCAAGAGGATGGACTGACAGTAGGAAAATATTGAAGGAAACAGTTTTGCTAACTTTTACGGTGAGAAATTAGGCGGGAAACTGCTGGTAATAGATCCAGTGGAGGCGCACATGATGATGATATCACGTCTAAAACTTCTTATTCGCACTTAGTACCTCTCTTCCTAGCCTTCTGCCTCTTTTTCTGCCTCCAGTTTTGCTGCTCTTCATGTCTGGTAATACAAGATTTGGCTATCAACCATGCTAAAACAAAACAAAAACTATGACCAAAATTATGGGATATCATTCTACTTTCATCTTAAGTGTTCCTGCTGAAATACTATGATAAAGGGATATTGTGGTTCTTATCTTTTGCCAGTCCAGTTTTTGTACCGGCTTTTGGACAACTTTTGGCTTAGTATCCATGGAAACTAATTGCGTCTGGGAGTGGTTTAGCAAGGGAACACGTTACTAGATTGTTTCTGGAATTTATTTTGACATATTAATGCAAGGGCTGAAACCACCTGGCAATGGTCTGTAACCACGACCGCCACTTCTCCTGATCTCTGTGAAAATGCAAACTGCGGCTCTTAGCAACCGATATCATGACGATGATCAAGTCCAGGATCGTGTCGGATGGGGAGTAGATTACGGTGTCTTATACTTCATCAAAGCTGCAGGCAACCTCCTTGTGGAAAAAAGCACTATTTTTTTGTTTTTGTTTTCTTTTCTATGTCACCGTAGCTGAGTGGTTTGTGCACGCATGTTTCATGGCAAAGGCTGGTGGTTTGAATCCAGCCAGAAGTCACCGAACTGTAGAAATGAGCATCCGGCTACTGGAGGTGAGAAAGTAATGACGGCCAGACATGACACTGAGCCTAAAAGGTGAGGAAGTAATGACGGCCAGACATGACACTGAGCCTAAAAGGTGAGAAAGTAATGATGGCCAGACATGACACTGGGCCTAAAAGGTGAGAAAGTAACGACGGCCAGACATGACACTGGGCCTAAAAGGTAAGAAAGTAATGACGGCCAGACATGAGAGTGAGCCTAAAAGGTGAGAAAGTAATGACGGCCAGACATGAGAGTGAGTCTAAAAGGTGAGAAATTGTCCTCACCGGGGACTTTTATGGTTGGGGGGGGGGGAGGAGTGTAGCGGGGAGAGAAAAGGAGAAAGAATGGGACTACATATTGATAAACTCAGACTGTTGGAGTATTATATGCATCTTTTGAGGCAGACAATCTTCTTAGAAAGAAGGAGGAGTTTGGGAATACATTTTTTTGACACGGTGAGAAGGGTGCACGAGGCAAAAAAGATTTTAGAACCGCTACTCTGTGGCATGATATAGCTATCTTTACTTTACTGTTTATTTTGTACAAGACAAATAGTAAAAACACTAGTGCTCAAACATACTTTAAGCGGCAAGAATAAGATATAAAAACAGAAACATAGACTAAATAGTTATGTAATAAAGAAAATCAACATTTATCACACAATGATTTATGCCTGTAAGCTTCCAAATCCGTTGATTACATTCATCAAACTGCTACCACCATCTTTGTTTCAGATAGACAGACAGAACCTGTGCTGGTCTTGCCTATTTTGCACCATATGCAATAATGACCCAAAGGATATGTGGTGCTATCTTTGTCGATTTTAAAAAAGCATTTGGTATGATTGACCACGATATTCTTGTAAGAAAAATAAAGACTTATAATTCCAGAAGTTTTACAGACATCGGGAGCATATCTTCCATAAGAGTGTTCAAAAACAAACATGGCAATACAATCTTCATCTTGTGTCTCTGTTCACATTTATTGAGAGATCTATTTCTCTGTTGTTTAATCTTATCGTGGCTTGAGGGTTGCAAACTAAACCATAAAGGCAACAAGACGATCGTTTACGTACGTTTTGTTTTGTTAGGAGCAGAGTGTCGGATAAGTGAGAAAGTTGCTGGCATCTGTTACGTCATTGGATGAAGAGCTGGGTTGCCCTTTCTGTCATAGCACAAGGTGGAGCCAATCTCTAGATTGTACTGGCAGACGTGATAGCCAAGGTTGTAGTTGAAGGAGCAGATATGGCCTAACCCGCAGAATTCCCCTTCTTTACAGGGCTGATAAGGCATACATATACCATTGGTAGTTTCTTTGCGTTGTGTAGATGGAATCAAAACTGTATCGTCTACGCCAGTGGTGTCCTTCTGAGTGCTGTCTTGGTATGAATATCGTTCTGAAATCAGGTGTTTCTCTGATGATTTCATGAGATCTTGCTGGTTGTTGTGAAAGCGAAATACTTTCGGCTGTGGGTCCGGTTCTGGAGCTTGTTGGCCCTCACCGACGCATTGACCGTCCGGGCACCCAAGACCGCAGTGAATTTTGGGATAGCAGATTCGATGGTATGCGCAGTATTCATGAACACAGCAGCCTTCGGCGCATGTGCGGTACTGGGAAGAGTAAAAATATAAAACGTAAGATGGAAGCTTACACGAAACAAACGATAAACATAAATGTTGAGATGGTAATAACAGGAGAATGAATGAATGAATGAATGAATGAATAAATGAACTTTATTTTTAAAGGGTAAAGAATTGGGCATGTAGGCCCGTCTTACATTCTGCCTTTCATCACTCCATCTTTCATTCTTCCCACACACTTGATTTAATACAAGTATACAAATTACATTAGGGAAAAAACATATCAAAAGAGTGTAAGATTAAACTATTACATTCAAAGTAAAAGAGAAGAAGTAATTAACCTAATAAAATAACTATCACACACATACACCAACACACAGACATATACATAAACAAAAATACATTGTCAGTACAGATCTTCTAACATATGTTTTTTTTTAACAAACATTAAAATAATTTACAACAATATCTAACAAGTTACTTTTCGAACTATGTAATTTTAGCACTTGATAGTTGGCGAGTCATGGGTTGAAAGATTGCTGGTTATTCTATGGAGCCATATAATGTAAATAATGAAACAGGTTTGAGTTAAAGGATGAAGTATTACTAATGGATTTTAAATGGTAGGAGAAGGTGTTCCAGAGCTGTACTGCAGAGTATGCAAAGCTTTTCTTGTACAGATCAATCCTGGGTTTAGGAATAAGACAGTTATTTAAACTCTGGCTGTGTTTAGTGTTATACGTAAACAGTGACCACAAGTAAGACGGAACATTGTGAGACAGAATTCTGTGAACAAACTTTACTTTGTTAAAAATGAAGAGAATGAAAAGTAGCAGAACAAATCTGCCCCATAGTGCCTAGCTGTCTATGGCTGGTTGCCAAGAGCAGAGAGATGAGCCGTACGAGATAAATTATACATTATAGTTTCATTAACGCTAACACTAAGAACTGAATGAGGTCAGTGTGACTGTGTTAAAGTAAGGTTATCAGGACAAGCGAACCAGATCAAAACAAGACCTTGCCCTACATTAAAGAAATGGTACTTCCAGTATATAAGGCACTTCCTGGCCCTGCCATGGTCTTCATGTCTGCTGAATGGTCGTCCATTAATTATGACATTTTGTAGCATTTTTATAAAAATTTCTCTCTCTCTCTCTCTCTCTCTCTCTCTCTCTCTTAATCTGTCTGGTTAGTAAACATAAATGACGACAAACTATGTGGGGCTATCTTTGTCGACTTTAAAAAAGGTATTTGATATGATTGACCACAATATTCTTGTAAGAAAAATAAAGACTTATAAATTGCATCCTGACCCAATAAAATTAATTGCATCATTTCTTTCTGACAGACAACAGATAGTATTCTTCAACAATTCTCTATCAAATTCTGCTATAATTGACATTGGTGTTCGGCAAGGTTCTATTCTAGGCCCGTTGCTCTTTGGTATCTATATCAATGATCTTCCACTTCATCTTAAACACTCTTCTTGTGACCTTTTTGCCGATGATTACATAATCTACACCAATGACTACTACTGCATTAATCTAGAATCAACTCTTCAGGTAGAGTTATACGATTTAATTAGATGGAGCAAAAACATTGGCATGATTATAAATACCGATAAAACAAAATCAGTGCTCATAACAACAAGACAGAAACTACAAAACGCAACAAAAACAACACTTCGGCTCTGCACGGAAACATCACAGACAGAAAACGTTAGCGAGCACAAAACACTAGGTCTTATTATTGACCAACATCTGACCTGAAACTCTCATGTGCAAGGTCTACTCATCGCACAAAAAGTATACCAGTTAGTAAAAATTAAGCACTTCATCGATCAAGACACAAGGAAGACATACTACATACCACATATACAAACAGACTATTGCTCAACAATCTTGGATGGTTGATCAGTGTCAAATACAAAGAGGCTTTGCTCACTCCAAAAGCGAGCAGTAAAGCTTATTAGTGACAAAGATCAAGCACAAACAACTTACCAGCACAAACGTATCAAAATACTGCCTCTTAAGAACAGGTTCCTCTTCAACAAAGCCAAGTTAGTACAACAAAATCTTTCACCCCATGCCCCGCCTTATCTATGGAACCTGTTTAAATTTAGCCCAAAGTGCAGCCAAAGCTTGAACAACATATGTCTTCCAAAACCTAGACTTGATCTTTACAGGAAAAGCTTTAGTTATTCTGCTGCTTATCTTTGGAATACCTCCCATCCTGTTTAAAAAATATAAATTATACTCCTTCCTACAACTACAAACTTTCCCAATATCTATTTGATGTCGACTACATGCCTCCATGAATCATAAAACTTAAAAGTTATTTTAAACTGCTCTTACAGATACCGAGTAAGTTAATTGTTTATTCTGAATAGTTCCGAAATTTTTGTTTAGTAGATAGTCACTTATATATGTATGTAGTTACTTCTGTACTGAGTGAATGGATAAGAGCGAAACGTAAATGTTATATTTTATTTTAAGTCTCTCAGCTTCAATTTAATTATGTTCGTTACATGAACATCATATTTGTAGAATGTCTGTAATAGAGTGAAAGATGTATGATAAAGGGCAGAATGTTGGACCGGCCTGCGTGCCCAATTCTTAACCATCTGAAATAAAGATCAATGAAGTTCTCTCTCTCTCTCTCTCTCTCAAGCTCCCTCTCAATCTCGGGCGCGCTCTCTCTCAATCTCCCTCAATCTCTCTCTCAATCTCCCTCAGTCTCTCTCTCTCAATCTCCCTCCCTCTCTCTCATTCTCCCTCAATCTCTCTCTGTCTCCCTCAATCTCTCTCTTAATCTCTCTCACAATCTCCCTCAATCTCTCAATCTCCCTCAGTCTCTCTCTCAATCTCCCTCAATCTCTCTCAATCTCCCTCAATCTCTCTCTGTCTCCCTCAATCTCCCTCAGTCTCTCCCTCTCTCAATCTCCCTCAATCTCTCTCTCAATCTCTCTCAATATCCCTCAATCTCCCTCTCAATCCTCCTCAATCTCTCGCTCTCTATCTCAATCTCCCTCAATCTCTCTCTCAATCTCAATCTCTCTCAATCTCACTCTCACTCAGTCTCTCTCTCAATCTCTCTCAGTCTCTCTCAATCTCTCAGTCTTTCTCTCAATCTCTCTCTCTGTCTCTCTGTCTCTCTCTCTCTCTCCGAATCTCCGTCTCCAGAGTACATCCTGCAGTTTTGCTCCCTCTACAAAGAAGCTCGAACTAAGCTCTGGCCACGGGCGTCTGCACTGGAAGACAAACTCTAGGGTGCAAAGAGTGACCTCCAAAAGACTGCAAACCTTATCAGGACAATTTGTACTTGTACGAACTACCTGTAACTGCCAGCTGTTGTTCTTTGCAGCCGATGCTGTAGAGATGTTGAGGCACAGCATCGTATCGGCGTGGAAGCGGGTTATGGCGGCTACTTTTTCAGTCCCGGAGTACAGCTAAAAAGCAGGGGTTTTGCAATGCTTCTTTAGCAGACTCCACCACCATGGGGACTATGGCGATCCCTGGCCCGTTAGCCAGGCTAGGTCTGTTACTGGGGGTACCACGGAGAGGTGGGACAGGGTCTTGGTCAGCTATGATTCGCTAACCCTGATGCTGGCATTATCAGCTATGGGTCACTGAATCTGGGGCTAGAACCTTGTAACCGAGAAGTTAAATAAGAACATTGTCTGCTCATTTCGTCTTCAAATGTGTTAGTTAATTAAGGAGAAGAAACATAAAACAACCGAAAGATACATACACAACCGTGTATATAGGTGAAAACACAAAACGTACTTACCCTTCTGGCCTCAGTTAAGTCCGTAAATATAGCTACAATCAGGAATATGATACGGAACATCATCCCGCAGCCGGTGTTGATACAAGATTCAAAGTGGGTTGTCTGTCTGTGCTTACATCAAAATTTCATCTACACCGCTTCTACAGTTCACCATTACATGTTCTACATAACTGTCACAAACAGACGAAGTTGCTATTATTCTGTATGGTTTGCCTTATTTTATCTATATTAAAAAAGTAAAGGTAAAGGTAATCCTGTCGTGCCTTAGGGATATGAAAACCAGAAATGTTTTTATCTAAAATGTATCGACCACTTCTAGCGATCCTGTGTTTAGAATAATTTAACTTTTGTCATTTATAGGTTTCGTGTTTATTTGCTTTTTAAAAATTTGTATATTCTAAAGAAATTCACCTTTATTAAGTTACGTGCTTGCTAAATATTAACATGATTAAAGTAAACACAAAGAAAATGTAAACGGAACAAATTATTTAAAATATCCAAATAAAATCCTTGCTGAAAACTGAAACGAAACATATTTAGCAACAATTAACAATCGGCTAATCGAACAGTGGTTCTCAACCTGGTGTCTGTAGACCCCCCCCCCCCCCAGGGTCCAAGTGTCAGAAAATGGATTGGGTCGATTAGAAAACAATCTTAGCATAATCTGACTTCTAATTATTTGTTGTCTTTTTTTAAATGAGGGGCCCACCGCTGTTCTCAGGCTGAAAAGAAGATCCACGACAAAAATGTTAAGAACCGCTGTAATAGAATATAACAAATCTAATAAAAAATTATGGCCGTCTTATGAAAAGAGGCATCACATAACAAAAAGGAAAAAAAGGATGAATGTCTAAAAATAGGATTACTAGTGAATATTCAGTCTGTACTCAATATAATAGGTATATTTTAGACTGAAACGTGGGGATGTGGTCGGGGGGTAGGGGGCATCTAATCAGAGACAACAAGGAGAAAATAGAAAGCGGAAAAGACCGGAATTTTCTGTGGTCACAAATCATACAGAGTAAAATAATCCCATACAAGACCCGGCCACCATTGCCGTATCATAGAAACACAATCAATACTACATTCCTTGTTAAGAGACAGGTCAGGAGCGATAATTTGTGGCGCGTTGAGGGGAGGAAACTCCGGACCGGACTGTGCTAGGTTCACATTTTCCAAAGATGTACAATAAAATAAAATAAAGATTCAATACTTGCTAGTAATTTTTTTCCGTGACTAGAATTTCAAATTAAAAAAATCACAGGTATGCTAAATATCCATCCTCGTTATTTCCAGTAATGGCGGCTATGTTTGTTGTAATTTGTATGTGTGCATGCATTCTTGAAATTTGTATCTGGGCTTCTAAGACTGCGCGGTGCTGTAGTGACTAAAGCACTCGCCTACGATCAGAAGGTCTCTGGTTTGAGTTCTCACTCTGGTGGAATTTTTTCGGACCGACTGACATGGAGGTCAACCCAGTCTAAAAAAAAATGTATACCTGAGATTTTCTTAGGAAAACAAAGGCAGCGAAGCAAGGTTTAGGGATTCGTATCTCAAATGTTGTAGTGGCCTAGAAATGTGAAGCCACTAACACTTCACACCTTTATGGCATCCAACCCTACGGGACATAGACTCTCCTCCCCCCCCCCTAAAAAAGACTAATATAACCACAGGAGTTTTAAGCTTGTTCACCCTAACGGATAATCCATCACTGGTACGATGTTTCTGTACCATGTTCTCGGTGACCTAATTCGTATAAAAACAGACCTAGTTGTCTCCTTTGGAACATCTGAAATACTGCAAACAGCGCAGAGAGGCACTGAAGGTCTACTGCTTGCTTTATGTTTCTGATATGCTTAATGTCCATTCCTTTTTTCACTGAGCGATGTTTGATACCGCGTTTCTAGCAGACTTCGAGTCTCCAAAAAGATCAAATTTTAAAAACTTTTGCCACTCGTCACCTGAATTCTGCTTTTTTGTGAGCTATTCTGCTGGCTTATACAGACAACTACCCCCCCCCCCCAAAAAAAAAACCCAACTAATCTACAGTGTTAAAATAGTATGACAAATCTTTACTGTAAAAACTATGGAAACAGATTTTGAAGTCTGGTTAATCAACGAATATGACGTTAAGAGTGCCAAATAAACGGAAGATCACAAGTATAAGAAAGCTATATGGACAGCATATTTATTCTTACAAGTGCTGTCAAAAGTTACCCGTATAGTCCCTCTGAAGTCGTTGGAAAGATCAGGGGAAGCGAGTGGTTAGGAAAAATGGAGCCGCAACGGGACATCACAATCAATTGAATGAAAACAAGTTTTTCTGAGCGCTAGGGCTGTGATCTGGGAAGCGAGGGTACGGCAGCCAGAAAAGATTTTGGAACCACTGTGATAGATCTTCTTTCAGTGACGCTTTCGCTACGCTTCCTTGCAGTGAGACTAGCTCAAATGAATCAAGCGGGCTCTCTTCGACTTTTAACCGTAGTGGACGATATAGCAATATGTGCACAGAATCTAAACCGCCAACAGTGGCAAAAAGAGTACACAAACACTCGTCACGATATGGTGCAAAGATCACAAAGATCAACCCAGATCAACCCAGTCAAAGCCAAACTATTATGGTGCTTCTTGAACAACGGAACATCAAAAGACGAAATGCCAGGGGTGCACTATGAAAATGTCCACACAGGAAGGTGTCACATCCTAAAATATTTGGGGATCACCTTTAACAGATCCCCATCCTTCCGACAGCACGTGGACGAGACGATATCAAAAGCAAAGAAAGGACCAGCAGCATTGAAAACATGGTCCTATCACAAAAAAAACTCTACTCTCAACAATCAAACACTGGTGATGTCAAGATTAGAGTATGATATCGGCATGCTCACTTTATCAACAACGCAAACAACCTGACTAGAAATCATTTAAAAGAAAGCAATGAGAATAGTACTCAGATATTCCAGAGACACACTGGTAGACGTCATGTGACACCTGTTGAAGGAGGACACACAAATCGATTTTTTTATAAGCTGGAAACAACAAGGCTTTCGTGCAGTAAAGTAAGAGAACACAGTTTTGTAGGATTAGACTTCGAAAAAATCGTTGATAAAGCACTTTAATGAGACGTGAGAGAAAGAAAAATCATAAGAGAATTACCTGGGATTCGAACACGGTATGACGAGCAGCCGTCTATCCAGGAAATAACAGCGTACTAACCAACTTTGCCAACTCTCACTTCCGAAAAAAGGTGTTTATTGGCATAATCATTAGTAACTGTTCAGTAGACACGAGGGATCGTGACACCCGGAAAGAAACGAGGTCGTGACACAGAAATTCCGTAGCTTAGATTGAGTCTCTCTAGCAGGTACCAATTTTTTAGACAAACATACACACGGTCTTCTGCTATGTCTGGTGCATACTTGAATAACAATAACAAAAGAATGAATACTTATTATATGAAGTTAGTTTCAAATATAGTTTCAGGAACAATTTTTTTATATATAAATAGGAAACAATGAGGCTTTTGGTACGGTAAAGTAAGAACACAGTTTTGTAGGATTAGACCTAAAAAAAAATCGTAGACAGAGCACTTTAGTGAGACATGAGAGAAAGAAAAATTGCGAGAGAACCACCGAATTACTTGGGATTCGAACCATGGACTCCGAGCAGCCGTCTAGCCACGAGAGAACAGCGTACTAACGAACTGCACTATCTCACACACTTTACATATAAATCAAGAGCATGGAAGACCACCCATTGAAAAAGGAGATTCAGACACAAAAATACTCAGATTAAAAGAGGTCAATCATGGATGGCGGAGGGTGAAAAGACCACAGGGCAGATGTGCAATCCCCATGGGTGCCGACTGGACTGATGCCCGATAATTCTACACCTTTCCAAAGTTCACATATGGCTCAGTCGAGAATGGCGAAAATGGGCGCCAGGACGCGCAGAATCAGAAATCAAAGAGCAAATCATTAGACACGGCAGCCCAAATGACACTATAATATGCACAGTTGGATCGGTCACGCTCGAACAAAGAGGCGGATGGTGATTCGTGGTCTACCCCTGTGGACGCCTCATCATCAGCGAGGCCGGAGCCTTCGCCACAACCACATCCAGCATGAGGATGGAAGTCTAAGCAGCCACTCGAGCCATAAGTTGGCTAGCAAACCAGCAAGCACCGCGAGCCATGATATTAACAGATTCACAGAACTTGCTAAAAATTTTTGAAAACTGGCTGATGCGTCGCAAATGGCTGGCCAAACTAAGCCTTGAGAATCTCCTCCCTAACTTGGATTTATTACCCGAACATGCCGGCATCGAAGACAATGAAATGGCAGATCAACTGGTAACATAAAAGCAACAACTCTGGGCAGCCTACAAATGGACAAAGACCTCTTAGCATCTGCCCTATCAAAATTACAGGGAGAGAAATAAAAATATTTGAATGCAGCACTCATTACCAAAAAACTATGCGAAAGAAGCATAAGGAAAGGCAGCGGCAGACAAGTAGAATTTTGTGAAAAAGATCAAGGTGCGTACAGTCAAAGTGCCACTGGCACCATCACCCGGCATACGCTACGGAAAACACTGAGGGTAAAGACCGAGCGCATCTACGAGTGTCCTGAGTGCAGGGAGGGCCATCTTTAGGTCAGCAGCAGAGCATGGCCATCCTGCAAGTTTCCCTGCAGTTAATCAACACTTTTCTAGACTTTTCGAAAAATACTTCATGAAATATTTCTGGAACTGAACGTATGATCTTTCACAGTATTTGCTAGTAAGCTCATTAAACACAGTAAGAGTTTCCTGATGTACTGTTTGCGTGCTTCCTTGCAGTTTGCTGTACGCCATTAACAATCCGGCAGTCCGGATATCTGTTGAAATCGGCGTAGTTTATGGGAGCTTCGGTTGTTGCGTTCCCATTTTGTTCATTGTTTGTATGCCAACAGACAATTAACTGCTCTGTCCTTAAGCTTCTATTTACGTCAGCAGGCAATTATCCTTCTTTGTTCTCAAGCTTCAACATCAGTCTACATTTGTCCGTTGTGTGCGTGCGTGCGTGCGTGCGTGCGTGTGTGTGTGTGTGTGTGTCTTTCAGCGTGTACGCCATAATATTAATTCTTGATTAATGGGAAGTTTCATTATTTTTGTTTTTTTTCTTGTTAATTTCAAGTCCTATTTTGCTAGCCAGTGAAGACAGGCTATCTGTTTTTTCTTGCATCGAATTCACATTGTCACTGATAAGAGTTTTGTCATCTGCAAAATCAAGATCTTCTAGTTGGGTCCCATGTACCCAATCAATTCCCGTTTTACATGTACAGCATTTTTTCATAATGAAGTCTACGGCAATTCCAAAAAGCAAGGAAGATAGTATTCATCCTTGTTTCACGCCTGTTTCAGTCTGGAGCCATTCGCTCATTCCTTTTTCTGTGTTGACTGCACAAACATATCTGTTGTGGAGATTCTTAATGATATTGACAATTTTAGATGATATTCCATCACAGCACGTTTATTAATTGTTCTCGTATAAATATCTGTTTTCTATGAAGGAAAATGCTTCTGTTATCATTATTACTACTTGATTACTTACGTTTCTAGAACATATATAACTTTTAAAAAATGAGTACAAAAGAGGTATTCTTATTTGCCTGTTTGTCCTTCGTTATAAGGACATACTTCTAAACGATACAATTACACATCGTTTACACTAAGCTTATATATACCCTTATAATTTACTATCACGCAAAAAAACCACAGGAATACGTATATTTATAAAGCCGCACAGACACACATACTTTTGTTTGATTCAAAGTTTTCTTGCAAACTTGTCAGGCACAAAAGTCCAGCTACTGCCATAATGAAACTGTATCAATGTAGCGGGTTGATCGAGTGCGACTGCCAAACGTAAAACTACCCAGGTCTTGCCACTTTAGCTTTTCGCAGTCCTAGCTGGCCGGTCACTGTTGTACGGGAGCCAGTTTGGGTTTAATTAGCCGAGGCTACGGAGATCCGGCCCTTAATTTCTGAGATGGGAAGAGGAATGAAAGAAGGGAGAAGATAATGATTCTTTTATTTTTCTACGTTTTATGGGAGAAGTTTTGTGAGTGTTGGTGGAAGAGAAAATGAAGCATAGTTTGCATGATTTTTTTTTCTTTACTCGAATGTAGCCTTGTACAAATAATGTACACATGACGTACTCTTTTCTTATTAGACGCTATCAGTTACATGCACATTGTAGTTAATAAGGTTTAAGGTTAAATAACTGGAAACGTTCTACTTACAGTATACAAAGTCAACGCTATGGTATTTCTGTTTAAACACTTTCTTGACAACGAGCAGACTGATTGATCTTTATTTTCAAATGGTTGAGACAACAAGGGTTGACAGACAGACAGACAGACAAACAGACAGATAGATAGATAGATAGATAGATAGATAGATAGATAGATAGATAGATAGATAGATAGATAGATAGATAGATAGACAGTAAATGAACAAAAAACAGCATAAGAAAGAAATCAATAGCTTTCTTATTTTTTTTCGTTAATCTTTATAATACTTATAAGGTGACACTGCTAATGTGACAGTACTGTTATACAGGTAACAATGATAGCGTGACGAGACTGATGCAAAGGTGACGATGATACTGTGACGGTACTGCTACAAAGGGGACAGTGCTGATGTAACGGTACTATTACAAAATTGATGGTGCTAATGTGTTGGTTCTGTAACAAAGGTGACGGTGCTAGTATGTCGGTACTGTAACAAAGATGACGGTGCTAATATGTCGGTACTGTAACAAAGATGACGGTGCTAATATGTCGGTACTGTAACAAAGGTGACGGTGATATTGTGTCGGTACTGTAATAAAGGTGGCGGTGTAATGTGATGATACTGTTATAAAAACCAGTGAACTAGAGCTTATTAAACCTCTGTCCCTTATCTGTGTTGGTGCACCCTCCCCTCTCTGTGCGGGTGCACTCTCCCCTCTCTGTGTTGGTGCACTCTCCCCTCTCTGTGTTTATGCACTCTCCCCTCTCTGTGTTTGTGCACTCTCCCCTCTCTGTGTTGGTGCACTCTCCCCTCTCTGTGTTGGTGCACCAAGCACTAGGCTCAGCCTGATCTGCGAAGTCTGCCCATGAGGCTCAACATTTACGTCCACTAAAGTTCTTGAACTAGGCCACACTCCCGCTCCCAGTCCGACACGATGCCTGTCTTCCAACGTCTTCACAGCGTTGGATACTAAAATGTCCACTTTTGAGTTCAAAGAAGATGCAATAAAAGCAAAATATAATTTTTTGACAATGATTCCGAAACCTTTTGTCAAGCACATGTCTAGCGCCGCCTAAGAAGTTTTCTGGCTCATTTGTTTCAAGTGTACTCTGTCACTCACACTGGATCATCCCCACCCTTGGGTGAGGTGGGGTTTGAAGGAGGGGCGATATTTCCACTTCGGGGAATGAGTTTCCCTTTGTTGTTGTTGTTGTTGTTAGAAGAAATGGCAAAACGGAAATTCCTAAGAATGATTTGCTACTTTAAGTAAAGTTTGTTCTTATCTTATTTTATATACAGGTCACTTCCTGCAGCTTTATAACTGAAAAATATTGTTAGTGTTAATTTCACTGCACCTCAGACAAGTCTCTAGATGCTCCGGTCTTATTATGCAAAGGATAATCTCAGTACAATCACTCTGTAGCATCGACAGGAACCCTGACAAGTGGGAGGTGATGGGTGGAATTCGATCCCCAGTCCAGGGCTGACCGAGAGACCGGGTGTCTGTAGATAGGGCCACTCCCACCCAGTGAACATATGTTTCTGCATTTGTAGAGATACCTCACTCACTCACTCACTCACTCACTCACTCACTCACTCACTCACTCACTCACTCACTCACTCATTCACTCACTCACTCACTCACTCACTCACTCACTCACTCACTCACTCACTCACTGAACTCATTACTCTGAATAGTAATGAAATTTTCGTTTGGTAGGTTAGTCATTTATATGTGTATGTAGTTAGTCATTTATATGTGTATGTAGTTAGTCATTTATATGTGTATGTAGTTAGTCATTTATATGTGTATGTAGGTAGTCATTTATATATGTACGTAGTTAGTCATTTATATGTGTATGTAGTTAATCATTTATATGTGTATGTAGTTAGTCATTTATATGTGTATGTAGTTAGTCATATATATGTGTATGTAGTTAGTCATTTTTATGTGTATGTAGTTAGTCATTTTTATGTGTATGTAGTTAGTCATTTTTATGTGTATTTTATATGTATGTAATTAGTTATTTTTATGTGTATGTATGAGTAGTTATTTTATTGTTAATTATGTTTATTGTATGAGCAGACTATTTGTAGAATGACTGGAACAGAGTGAAAGTTCCATGATAAAGGACAGAATGTCAGATGGGCCTGCGTGCCCAATTCTTAACCCTTTTGAAATAAATATCACTCACTCACTCACTCACTCACTCACTCATGTGTAATACAGTGCTAGTCGACCTACAGGCAGAAGTTCGACATTCTTACAGCACGTATTCTTCAACACTTGTGGCCAGCTCCCCATTTTAACACCTAAACAGACTGGAAGGTGTCTTCAGCTGGTCTACAAGTCACAACCTTCGTACGAAAAAGAAACAGAATATGGACTTACTGCTCCCCTGTCTCTGACATTTAGTAAACAGCCGATATAACCATATGCACGTATTTACGTATGTGAATTTAGAAAATGTAGGGATTTAGCGACCCATAGCTTACCTGCTGGGGTCAGGGAAGGTGAATCATAGCTGACCAAAATAGTATCCCACGACTCCGTTGGTGCTCCTAGTAACAGGTTTAGGCTGGCAAACGGGGTGGGGGGACGGGACCCCAAGGTGGTGGAGTCTGCTATAGAAGTATTGCATATCTCCTGCTTTTTAGTGTCACTCAGGGACTGAAAAAAATAGCCGCCATAACCTGATCCCAGGCCGACATGATCCAGGGCTTTAACTTCCTGACTGCATCGGCTGAGAGAACACCAGGTTGTAGTTCCAGGGAAACTGAAAAAGAAGGTTAGATAATTTAGGGCATAGATTAGCTTCTTCTTCTTCTGCGTTCGAGGTTATTGGTTACATCAGATCCTGATCCCTGTCGACAAAGCAACTCTCACAGTCCTCTCCAGATCCTGATATAAGCCTCAAAGCTTTTCCCCAATGCTTGTGTCCTTTGCCCATGTCTCTCGTCCTAGGTCTGCATGATTTGCGCAATCTTGAAGGACATGTTCTGGAGCCCGGACTCCACTGCCACATGGACACTTGTCTGTGTGGGGCATTTTGAGCAGATGTAGGTGGCTTAGTAGTCTGCAATGGCCTGTCCGTAGGAGAAATAGGATGGTTTGCTGATGTTTTTGTAGTTGGTGTATTGCATCTGGTTCGTTGTTGGATTTCAGTTGTTTCTTCTATCCAGATGAAATGTGTTGGTTCAGTTGTTTCTTCTATCCAGATGGAGTGTGTTGGTTCAGTTGTTTCATCTATCCAGATAGAGTGTGTTGGTTCAGTTGTTTCATCTATCCAGATGGAGCGTGTTGGTTCAGTTGTTTCATCTATCCAGATAGAGTGTGTTGGTTCAGTTGTTTCATCTATCCAGATAGAGTGTGTTGGTTCAGTTGTTTCTTCTATCCAGATGGAGCGTGTTGGTTCAATTGTTTCTTCTATCCAGATGCAGTGTGTTGGTTCAATTGTTTCATCTATCCAGATAGAGTGTGTTGGTTCAATTGTTTCTTCTATCCAGATGGAGTGTGTTGGTTCAGTTGTTTCTTCTATCCAGATGGAGTGTGTTGTCTGTGGCGCGGTACCCGGGTAAAACAGGACATAACACGCAGTTAAGAATGGTCATTGTAGATTATCAGTTTGTGTGCCATAGCAAACTGACCAAAGAGTTATTACTAGTGTCTCAAAAGTTAGAAGGGATTCCATTTCCTTTTATTAGTAATTTTGACTGAACAGTTCTGGCTGTCGAATCATACAAGTGTGCCGCTGGGTTAACATTTTCTTCTTAAATACCTGTGTACCATTAACTCAAAAACATGGCAACCGATTATATAGCTCGCCACAGTAATAAAGTTGTGTAAAGGTAAATTTATTGTATAAACAAACATATTAAAATAACAAGTTTGTCGGATAAAATAAACTTTAAAAAAAGCAAGAAATTAAAAGTTAAAAAAAAGGTTTGATGCACGAAGTTGGCTCAATGGCCCAGGTGTTAAAATAATTTGTATTACCGCCGTGGTTAGATCTGCTGTTTACGACCGTGAGATTTACTAAATTAATTCAATGCTATCTAGCTTAATGCTATCAGGGAAAAACGACTTTTTGGCGCCAGTGGCTGTCTAGGGAAATCGGCTGGTAATATCGCACAGCCAAACCGATTGTAAAAGAGAAACTACTCCCATGCTATTGGGAATAATGACGGCGATGAGCGAGAGAGAGGAAAGGTTCAGTTATCAGGCCAACAGAACTCGCCTTATCTAAATTATATTCTTCCTCTTCTTGGCAGTCATAGAGATATATTTATCACGTGATTTTCCGGTAAAAGGATAGTGAATGTGTTTATTATAAAGTTATTTTTGTGATCCTGGAATTTTTATTTTGGTAGTGCAAGAATTAAAAAAGTCACCCAGTATTACGCTTGCGCTTCTTCTTCTTCTTTCTTTCTTTCTTCTTTCTTTCTTTCTTTCTTTCTTTCTTTTTTCTTTCTTTCTTTCTTCCTTCTTCTTCTTCTTCAGTTCCGTATTCTCAGCTTCCTAAACAGGGAAACGGGTTGGTTTTGAAGAACTAAAACCATGACTAATCCGGGCATTGATCTGCAGCGCTAGTCTGCATGTAGCAATTTCACGTACCAAGAACTTTCTTCGTACCAGTGGAGGCATATCACAGAGATCATATAGACACGTTTAACTCTTTTTCTATCCGGGCAAATTAAACATAGGAAAAAAAACCCCACAGGATCACACACTGTGAATGTATTATAATCACAGCTACCAGTCTCTGAATTATCGCTTATGGGTTAAGCATGAAGGCTGAATTTCAAAGGCAGCATCTCCGAATGGGAATTTTTTTTCTGCCACATTCATAGTCTTCCGGATAAAGTAATAAATTCATTGTCTGAATTGACACTCTGTCAATTAACTCTCTTAAGTAGATACTCAAGATGCTCTTTTTATGTTTAGAAATGTATTCTGTTATTTTACTGTCTCGCTCTGGTGACAAGAGGATAAGGTGGTTCCGCTGTCTTATTCAGAACTGATACTTACCTGATGACTGGAAAATTGTGTGGCTTTGTTGTGTCATTCAAGACAAGTCACAGGTAACATGTAGGGAGCATTTTCTCATTCAAAATAAACGTGTTATTGTGATATTGTGAAGAACGAAGCTAGCAATCAAACTAAAACATGACTTTAAAAAAACTGCATGGCTTAAAACAGCAGATAAGGAATGTTATTTCTAATAAAAGTGCAAAAAGTAGAAGCTACTAAAAGATTTTCTTTCTGAGCATTCATTCAAATTTCATGCGAGAAAAAAATAACTAAATACCAAAACATCTTTACAAACTGTTTTTACTAATCACAATCATACTATATTTTTTTTATAGTAACGATATGTTCTTTCCCTTCAGCGTCCTGTAGCATCTTACAATAAAAAAGGTATCTTTTTATAATAAGAAAAGTTCATAAACTTAATAAATGAAGAACATACAATAATACAATATTTCGGCAAAACCCCTTTTCAATGATCACTTAGAAAGAAAAAAAACACTACAACATATAAAAACAGATTTAAAATGTTTAACAAACATAGACTTTGTGATATATTTTGATATTTAGTCAGACATTTACACCCACGGCTGGTGTAGGTTACCATTATCACAACCTACAAATCGCGAACTCCAAGCATTCACAGTATACAGCAAAGTATTGCACAGTATACAGCAAAATATACAACATAATGAAGAGCAAAAAAAAAAAAAAGAAGCAACAACTCACAAGACCTCTGTGAATCATGACCCAGAGGCCCCCCCACCCCTTTAGAGTGTCAGAAGTTTAATAGGGCCGAAACACTTGTCTGAGGGGGAAGGGGTACTTCCTTTGATGATCTGAAGGAATTGTTTTGCTGTTGCGCTCTCTACAGTAGAGAATTTCTCATATACTATACAGCAAAGTATACAACACAGTACAGGACAGTATACAGCAAAGTATACAACACAGTACAGGACAGTATACAGCAAAGTATACAACACAGTACATGACAGTATACAGCAAAGTATACAACACAGTACAGGACAGTATACAGCAATGTATACAACACAGTACAGGACAGTATACAGCAAAATATACAGCACAGTATACAGTAAAGTATGTAACAAATTTATACCCATAAATATCATCATCATCATCAGGTGCCGTGCCGACTGGCGTTGGCTATTATGCTTCTCCAGAGTACACGATCCTTCATGCAGGCCATCAGCTCAATTGGTGATCTCCTTTCACACCATACCGTCAGACTGTCCAGAATCATTTCTCTTGGTCTTCCTCTTGATCCTCTTCCTTCTAATTTTTCCTGTTGTTATAATATTTTCAATGCCCCTTCTTCTCATTGCATGTCCTATGAAAGTACATTGTCTCTCTCTATTATTTTTTTGGCAAGCTTTTTTGTCTCTCCAGCTCTTCTCATACATTCTTCATTAGTTATTTTTGCTGTCCAGGGGATTCGCAACATTCTTCTAATAAACCACATTTCTGCTGCTTCCATGATTTTTGTGTAGACCTGCCTATTGTCCATGATTCATTTCCATATAACAAATAGGTTCAATATGGCATTTTAGGACTCGTTTTCTAACACTCATTGATAAGGATGTGTTGGTTAATATGTTTCTCATTCTCTGAAATGCAGTCTTTGCTTGGCCTATTCTGTTCCCAATTTCTGTTCTGCATTTCCCATCTGAAGTTATTGCTGCTCCAAGGTATCTGAATTTCTGCACCTGCTTTAGAATAGTTCCATTTAATTTTATACTGCATTTTGTTGGATTCTGTTTCTTAGATATAATCATAGTCTCTGTCTTTTTGATGTTCAAAGTAAGGCCTTTCTCTTCACTTTCCTTAAATGTGCCTTCAGATAATAGCGGAATTAATTATAATAAAAGATAAAGTTACAAATTATAATAAGAGATAACGTTTACAAATGATAATAAAAGATAAAGTTTACAAATTATAATAAAAGATGAAGTTTACAAATTCATCCAATCCCACTCTGAGATATTTATTCATGACAAGAAGTTCTACTCACAACCAATCTGTTAGTCAATGTTGACTAATTTTTAATAAGTTTAAAGATAAGAAAAATCACGACTGCGATAACAAAAATGGTTCTAGTAATAAATGTAGACTGAGGTGCGTGGTTCAGTTTTACAAAAAAAGATAGAAAGAGTGAGGAAAGTGAGCAGAAACAAGAATGACAGAAAGTAAGATGAGCAGTACCAATATTTCGGCAACAGCCTTTTCTCAAGGTTCACATATAAAAATAACACTGCAGATAAACACACACAGACACACACAAACACACACAAACATGTTTAAAAATGTTAAGCCGTTTCTGTAAGTGTTTTAACAGCGAAAAAAAAAATTAAACACTTACAGAACGTAACTGAACAAGGAACAACACAACATTTTAAATCAGTTTTTATGTTGTGTTTTTTTTTTGTAAGTGATCATTGAAAAGGGCTTTTTGCCGAAATATTGGATTTTGTATGTTCTTCATTTATTAAGTTTATGAACTTTTTTATGATAAAAAGAGACCTTTTTTATTGTAAGATGCTACAGGACGCTGAAGAGAAGGAACTATCGCTACTATAAAAAAATGTAGTATGACTGTGATTAGTAAAACAATTTGTAAAATTGTTATGATATTTAGTTACTTTTTCAGCACATGAATCCCGCTTCTGAGACCCACCAAGAATACAGGCCCAAGCCCTGCGATACTCTGAACCTCTTGTGGTCCTCTCGGGGATCTCGTGTGGTCCTTTCACACGGGAGACCACGGGACGTAACGAGGACCACAGGCGTAAATTCAGTAGGATCACAGGGCGGTCTCGGTGGTAGAAGCGAACGAAGAAGAAGAAGAAGAGCACATGAATTTTGAATGAATGCTCAGACAGAAAATCTTTTAGTAGCTTCTACTTATTTTATTAGAAATGACATTCCTTATCTGCTGTTGTAAGCCGTGCATCTCTCTCTCTCTCTCTCTCTCTCTCTCTCTCTCTTTCATTATTTACTTGCTTGTAATTATATGTCTCCATAAAATAACCAGCACTCTCTCAACACGTGACTCGCCAACCATCAAGTACTAAAATGACATAGTTAGAAAAGCAACTTGTTAGATATTGTTAGAAATTATTTTAATGTCTGTTTAAAAAAACATATGTTAGAAGATTTGTATTTACAATGTATTTTTGTTTATGTATATGTCTGCGTATGTATGTGTGCGTGAGTGCTATTTTATTAGGTTAATTCTTCTCTTTTACTTTGAATGTAGTAGTTAAATCTTACACTCTTTTAATATGTTTTTTTCCTAATTTAATTTGTATATTTGTACTAAATCAAGTGTGTGGGAAGAATGAAAGATGGAGTGATGAAGGGCAGAATGTAAGACGGGCCTGCGTGCCCAATTCTTTACCCTTGAAAAATAAAGATTATTCATTCATTCTCCCCCCCCCCCCCAAATCCATGAATTTCCCCTCTGGTTTAGAGTTACCTGTAGTCAGAGTTGTGATAGTGCGCTCATGTCTCATGACTAGGTAGGTGGTTCGAGTGCGGATGGAGACACCCCCCCCCCCCCGCCCAGCCACCCACCTGTGAAAATAGGAACCCAGTTCCAACTGCAGTTGAGGAAGGAGAGACGGCCAGGTGTATTGCTGGCCACGCCACATCACTGGTATAAAGACAGGTCAAGGAAAATAACACGATGTCTCAAGGCTACCATATCGTGATAGTTCTAGAAGTTTATTTTTATGATTAGAATCAAAACATTCTATAAAAAAATCTAATCGAGACTTACTTAATCTAACCTGCCCTAATAAGGCGACGCACTAAAAAAGACTGACCGGAGAACAGCGCCGAAATAAGAAATAGTGATTTGATTTTGAAAAAAAAATCCACTATTTGACAGTATACACGTCTTACATTGCATAAGAATTCATTTACATGGATTCTTTTTGTAGCAATGGATAAGGATAAGTGATTTATTTATATATGTTTCTTCACAAGATAGATATTGTAATAGTCACATACGCTCGTATAACGAATCTGATGAGAAAATACAAACGTTTCCTCTCACCCATTCTGTCCGCCAACAGAATGTAAATATGTGTTTCTCGTTATACGCGTAGCTAAGAATCTGTGGTCTCGTGCGATTCATGCACTGTTGAGAAGTTGGCGCTACATGTGCTATAGTGGATAGTGGGCAATATATTCAGCCAGTCATTTGCATGTCTCTTGAGGAACTTTGCCTCCCTAACAGCTCTCCTGTAGACCTCTCTGTTGTAAGCAGGATGCCCTGTTACTGATACATTCATTTGAAGATTATCAACGATGTCTTGCAGCCATCTTCGCCTTGGTCTTCCTTCTTTTTCCCTTTATGTACCCTTCCAGGACGGTCATCTTTAAATTATATTGCCAGACTAAAAGAAAACTACACAAACAATAATAGTTTTACAATAAACATATCCACAGTGGGATGCCTACAGTTAACTTACATTAGTTTTAAATGTGTATATACAAAACCCAGAATAAAATCGTATAGAACCGGTTATTAAATAAGATTTGTAGTTCTGAACAGAAACTACATAAAAAAGTTCAGTTTATCCAGGACACAAAACCACATATAGCTATATTTATGTATTAGAAATGTTTATTTATAACATACAGTATATGTTATACGCGAGTTCGAAGAAGAAGAAGAGGAAGAAGAAGAAGAAGAGAAGAAAGTTTAACATGCCTTTATTTTTCTCCGTCAGACCTGAATTCATATTCACACCCTGTTTTCCATTCAGTCCTTGGTATTTGTATATCTGAATCCACTATTTTCTTTTTAACCATCGGTTTTCAGTGCCTACAAGATTTTTATACAGACTCTTTAACACTAAAGTTTCAGACTACACTCAGCGACAAATTAACCACTGCCTTAACCACCATGTATTTATTTTAAGGGTTACATCCCCCTTCGACCTATAAAGTCCATCAACAGCAGAGGTGACAACTAGAGGGGATTCGGGTTATATATTCTGATATTTGGCCCGACTCCCCTGTAGTTGTCATCTCGGTCATTACTTTATGACTTTGTATTACACAAACCAAACACAACTGATACGTCACTGCCAGTCTTTTAACTCTCAACGAATCATTTTCTTATACACAAAGTTTACTCAGTAATTTGCGGGTTTTTTTTAACCTGACGCCGAATCCTCTATCCTTCCAGATCTTTAGGATTAAGCCTGCTCAGATGAGCCTAATCCGCCATTGACTGCTCGAGTACACTGACAAATATCAAGATGACTAGCTACTCACGTCAATCTTTATACAAAAGAAAATGTTATAGCTGCTAGCGCTTGCTTTAACAAATAAAGATCTATATCAAGGAAAGTCAAGTTAATAGGAAAAATAGATCGATTCATTACATAAACACTCATCTTTCGGCCTTTCTATAAATCTAGACATTTTTTTACATTCACACCCAAGTCGAACGTGACCGTAATCAGACCCACGTTCTAAAGAACATTGTCGTAATCGCATTCCGACATGCACAAGTGAAAGACTTGTTAACGAGAAATTGCTCGAATTTTACGACATTAACCACTGCACGAGGAGATAAGGATGGCTATGTTAGTTTTCCTCGTTCTGACATCGCTCGAAGATCATTTGGCATGTCCGAGGTGTATGATCAGAGACCTTCATCTTTATTCAGTATTTCCTCATGCATTATTCACGCCCTGGGCATTTCAGTGCCATGTGATAGAACGAAGGCGCGCTGTACGTTTTTCTCCCTTTCTTATCATTACATGTTCTGTAAGATTAAATCGTTGTTGATTTTCCCAAACATTTTCCTAATTTACAGCTCCAAATCCAATTTGAAGGCACGTCGAACGTACTGTAAAACATTCAATCTTCTGACTGCCTGAAATTGTATACCAAAAAGGCTTTTAAAAGGGGATAAAAATTATGATGACGGTCTATAGGCTGGATATGATATTATTACAACTGTTTATCATAATCAAACATAACAGCCACCGACAGAAGACCGCCATTATAACAACGTCACTGTTTTCTTATTGAAAAAGAATTATTTTCTGAACAACACTAAAAGACTTTGAAAACTAGTAGCTAAGGTAAATGGCAAAATCTCGGTCTCCTCGCTATTAAGGCACACAGTGTTAGGGCCGTATTTGCTAGACTTCCGGCACATGAAAGTGTGATATGGTTAGTATCACGCCTGGCAGCATTTACCATGCCACGTTTCTCTGGTACCCATTTTTAGAGGGTGGGTGGACCCTGGGACCTTGTTGGTGTGGTGGTACCAGAGAAAATGCCCGCTGATGGGACTTGAACCCGGTACCACCGGTTTAGTAGACCGAACGCCCGACCACTTGACCAAACAGGGCAAATTTGAAAACTGATGCAAAACTTTAATATGGCTACGAGTGAGGTTATATGTATCGATCGTATACAGTACTTATTTAAATCTTACGTATGTTTTCACTTCCACTTGTCCTGTTTTTCGCCAGTGTGGTTAGCGGGACCTAGATCTGGGAAGAAAAGAATAGAACCACTGCCGCCTTCCACGTATGTCGTAAGAGGCGACTACAGAGGTTAGGGGACAGGCCAATGACCTGTTCCCCGGAAAAAAAATTTAAAAAAACGAAAAAAAAAACTGGAGCGTTACAGAAACAGGAAGAGGAAAAACTAGGAAACTTTCTATCCGTGGCCTATGCTCTCAAGGGAGTGAAAGCCGATGATGATGATGATGATGTCCTGTTATTACGAACATATGTGCGAACAAAGAAAGGTCGATTGACAGATTGGTAGGAGGAAACAACACTGTCCTTGCTCGTACATCTATTTCCTGTATCTCTTGATAGTGTCCAATCATCTGCACTGTTTTCATTTCTCGCTATTTTGCTTTTTCATGATCTGCAGTGTGTTATTAGCCCTCATAATATTCTTATAACATTGCAACTTTATGAGTCTAATTGCTTTAATTACTTCCCTTTTCAATTGTAGTTGTTTCGTGTTCTGATTTGTTTGACTTTGTATACACGTCTATTATATACTCGTACATTTCAGATCTTTTGTTTCTGTTTCTTGTTTAAAGCCCGTGTTTCGGCAATAAAGAAGGGGGGGGGGGCGGTAGGGAAATGCAACACTGGACAACTCGTTAACAGCCGTTGTATTTGTTCCGGCGCCTGCATGTTACTTGTATGTGCCGTAAACATTGGAGTTTATGAAATACCAGAGACTAGATATGCTGATCACACAGTATTACTGTCCACAACACAACACACACTTACAAACACACACACACACACAAATAAGGAATGGAAAACTAATTATGTTAGCCCGTAAGAATAGTGAAGAGCAAAACCTCTATCTTAATGCGAGGAAAAATAAATTGATGACAGTTGACAAAACAAGTAAGGCAGCTGAAATATTAACAAAACAGCTGAGAAGCACGTAAATGCCTTTGAATGTAAATGCTATAGAAGAGTTCTCCAAATATCGTGGACACAAAAAAGAACAAATATATCTATACTACAAGAGCTTAATATTGAAGAAGGCTGGCTAGTAAAGAGGATTAAAGAGAGAAAACTTAAATATTTTGGCCACATTAAACGTCATGATAATTTAGAGAAGACCGTATTGGAAGGATACATAATGGGAAAAAGAAAAAGAGGAAGACCAAAACGAAGATGGCTGCAAGACATCGTTGATGATCTGGAAATGGATGCAGCAGCAGCAGGCCATCTTGCTCACAACCGAGAGGCCTACATGAGTGCTGTTTGGGAGGCAAAGTTCCGCAAGGGACAAGCAAAGGAATGAATGATGAGGAAAAATTGGAAGAGGTGGAGAGTTTTTAATGTCCTGGATCGTTACTAACTAATAATGGAGATGCAGTGAGGGAAATTAAAAGGAGGACATCTATCGCTCTTCAGAAAGTAAAACAACTAAAGAATCTGTGGAGAGGAACAGACAGAACTATAAAAATAAGATTTTTAAGGGCATGCATCTTTCCTATCGCAACATATGCCTGTGAGATCTGGACACATAACAAAACAGCTGAGAAACATAAATGCCTTTGAATGTAAATGCTACAGAAGAGTTCTTCAAATATCATGGGCACAAAAAAGAACAAATATATCCATACTACAAGAACTTAATGTTGAAGAAGGTTGGTTTGTAAAGAAGATTAAAGAGAGAAAACTTAAATATTTTTGACACATTAAACGTCATAAGAATTTAGAGAAGACGGTCTTGGAAGGATACATAATGGGGAAAAAGAAAGAGAGGAAGACCAAGGCGAAGATGGCTGCAAGACATCGCCGAGAGACTGCATATGGTTGCATTAGCAGCAGGGCATCTTGCTTACAACTGATAGGCCAACAAGAGAGCTGTTAGGGAGGCAACGTTCCGCAAGGGACATGCAAATGACTGAGTGGCCAGCAAATGATATAATGATGGCCAAAGAGAATTTAGATTAGGCTTCTATTCAGGGTATTGTGACTCCGTGATGCAATTTTTTTTTCTTTTGAAAAAACGAATTTTATAAGAGAGATAAATAATAATGGCCACATCAATATTTGAAGTGGTTCAAATATTATAGACTGAAGAATATTCCTTTCGCGAGGTTGTACGAAAAACTGACAGCACTGACAATGATTTCGAACTAAACAAACTTTTGGAAAGTTCACTTCACTTCTACCTGTTTCCGCTAACCGAAAGATGTTCAAAGCGGATTTTCGTTTTTACGAAGAAGGCGGAAAGTGAAAATAACTTATTCGCTTTACGCCATTTAAACTTACGAAAAGTTTCACAGGAACGTTGTACTTTCCATAGCGGGTTAAACCTGTACTTGTGCAGGAAAACCTTTCAGAGTCTTGCAACGCTAAAAACTGACTTGCCCAAGAAATCTCTGACATTGGACTGAGAAGGGTTAAGAGGTTTTACTCACAATGATGCATTCACCTCTCCTGATTGAGAAACACTGTACAGTAAAATAAAATAACAGACAACGGGCTTGTTATTTAGACGTGATCGTCAAAGCATGAGAGCAACGAAGGAGAATATATTCTCTCTGTCTAACTAGTGATTACACTATTCTGTCTGTCTAACTAGTGATTACACTATTCTGTCTGTCTAACTAGTGATTACACTATTCTCTCTAACTAGTGATTACAATATTCTCTGTGTCTAATTAGTGATTAAGATATTCTCTCTGTCTAACTAGAGATTACAATATTCTCTGTGTCTAACTAGTGATTACAATATTCTGTCTGTCTAACTAGTGATTACAATATTCTGTCTGTCTAACTAGTGATTACAATATTCTGTCTGTCTAACTAGTGATTACAATATTCTCTGTGTCTAATTAGTGATTACAATATTCTGTCTGTCTAACTAGTGATTACAATATTCTCTCTATCTAATTAGTGATTACAATACTCTGTCTATCTAACTAGTCTTCTTCTTCTTCTTCGTTCGCATTGTCTGTCTATATCTGCAGTCCTGTCTCTTGGATAAATTTCACTGTTTTTTGTAACTCATGTATGGAACCGTAGAGCTTATCTTCTTTAGTGGTTTCACTGGGCCAGTAATTATTTCTCAGTGTCTCGTAGTTGATGCAGTTCTGGAGGATATGTTCCACAGTTTGGGGCACCTGGGCACATGTACATAGATTAGTAGTACCAACCTTAAACTTTGTATACATATGACTTCGGAGTCGGCTGTGTTCTGTTCGGAGACGGAAGATGGTGACTTGTTCCTTTCTGTTTAGCATGTGATAGTCATCATGTGGTGGTGTTTGTGGCTTCCTGTAGGTTTTTATCATGCTTTTCTTCTGATTATAGGTAATTGGTATGTCTGGTTGCTCCATTTCAGTGCCCTCTTTGGCCAGATGGTCAGCTTTCTCATTGCCTGGTATCCCACGGTGGGAGGGAATCCATTGCAAAGTGACTCCATGTTGTAAGCCAATTTTTGACAAGGCATCTTTAAGGTCTGGTAGTTTGTTGCGCTGAAGAGCTTCCAGTACTGATCTTGCATCTGTGAGAATTACTACAGGACATGTATCAATTCTGGAGTCTGATAGTTTTTCAACTGCAGCAATAATTGCCCTAACTTCTGCATCAAAGTTGTTGCAGTATTTACCAGTGGGTATGGAAATCTTGTCAATGGTGTTGTTTGGATATTCAATATATGCTCCTGCCCCTCCATTCTTTATGGCATTATGTGCAGATCCATCTGTATACACACGTATCCAGGTGTCACATGGATATTTGTCATCTAGAACACTAAGTGTGGCTGTTGATCTTACAAGACTGCTCTGCATCTCACCATTCTGCACACCTTTCACTTCAGTCTGAATAGTTATTTGTGTATAATCTGCTTCTTTCCATGGTGTATGCTCTGGTACAGATGATAATGGAGCGACAACAGTTGGAAGGTCAGGTATCAGCTTACGCATACGCTTGGCCTGATGAATGAAGCTGCTTCTTTTAAGCCGTCCTAATGCCAAGTTATTGAATCTCTCCTTCAGGGGATGGCTTACAGAGCTAAGGAATTTTTCTCCCATGGTCATGACCTTTGTGTCTCTACGTTCCTTTAGCGGTTGAACACCAACTATTTTCTGCATTTCTATGTCTAACTAGTGATTACAATATTCTCTGTGTCTAACTAGTGATTACAATATTCTCTGTGTCTAACTAGTGATTACAATATTATCTGTGTCTAACTAGTGATTACAATATTCTCTGTGTCTAACTAGTGATTACAATATTCTCTGTGTCTAACTAGTGATTACAATATTCTCTCTGTCCAGCTAGTGATTACGATATTCTGTCTGTTTAACTAGTGAGTACAATATTCTCTGTGTCTAACTAGTGAGTACAATATTCTCTGTGTCTAACTAGTGAGTACAATATTCTCTGTGTCTAACTAGTGAGTACAATATTCTCTGTGTCTAACTAGTGAGTACAATATTCTCTCTGTCTAAATAATGATTACAATATTCCCTGTGTGTAACTAGCGATTACAATATTCTCTCTGTCTAACTAGTGATTACAATATGGAGCAGAGATGTTTTATAGCTTGTAATTTGAGACTTCTACCAAAACCAAAATTTCTTTCAAATTTCATGTGCGTGCTTTGCCCTGCGTGTGACAACTTCTTCTGCAACCGACGTCAAGTGCCACTTAATGCAGCCGATATCCACGCCGATCTCATAACCTGATTTCTAATACAGTTATCGATACAGATCAATAACAATTACTCAACCGACAGCTTCTGAACAGGACGAGGGGTTGATTTAGCTCCCTTGACAACGTCAACTTCGGGCATGGAAAACTTACATTTTTCAGTTTCCATTTAACGAGGGAGAAAACAGAATTAATCACAAGTTTGAAGCAAGGGTCTGAAACGGTCTCCCACAAGAGGGCCAGATGTCTGTGAGTGGTCTGCGAGCCAATTCACCTCTGGAACTAATAAACGAGGGCGATAGCAATAACAGGCATAAAAATTGGAGGATACAATATTAACAACCTTCGGTATGCTGACGACACAGTACTGATAGCTGAGAACCAACAAGACCTGCAAAATCTCCTGGATAAAGTCGCCAAAGAAAGTGAACAGAAAGGCCTTACTTTGAACATCAAAAAGATAGAGACTATGGTTATATCTAAGAAACAGAATCCACCAACATGCAGTATAAAATTAAATGGAATTATTCTAAAGCAGGTGCAGAAATTCAAATACCTTGGAGCAGTAATAACTTCAGATGGGAAGTGCAGAATAGAAATTAGAAACAGAATAGGCCAAGCAAAGACTGCATTTCAGAGAATGAGAAACATCTTATGCTACACATCCTTATCAATGAATGTTAGAAAACAAGTCCTAAAATGCTATATTGAACCTATCTTATTATATGGAAGTGAATCATGGACAATAGGCAGGTCTGCACAAAAATCAACGGAAGCAGCAGAAATGTAGTTTATTAGAAGAATGTTGCTAATCCCCTGGACAGCAAAAATAACTAATGAAGAATGTATGAGAAGAGCTGGAGAGACAAAAAACATTGTCAAAAAGATAAGAGAGAGACAATATACTTTCATAGGACATGCAATGAGAAGAGGGGGCATTGAAAATATTATAACAGGAAAAATAGAAGGAAGAAGATCAAGAGGAAGACCAAGAGAAACGATACTGGACAGTCTGACGGGATGGTGTGAGAGGAGATCACCAACTGAGCTGATGGCCTGTATGAAGGATCGTGTACTCTGGAGAAGCATAATAGCCAACGCCAGTCGGCACGGCACCTGATGATGATGATATGATGATAGCAATAAAAGTAATAAAAACTGGAATAATATTTGTTCTACTAATGTAATATTCTCACCGCAATGAGTTTGGCGGGCCTGATCTGGCTCGCGGTCAGAATGTTGTTAACTCCAAGTGGGTCTCAGTCCTAACTCTGTGAGACCAGAGAAGAGTCACGGGGAGGTAACAAGTCTGGATTATACAGAACACTAGAAATATGGGCAGTTGGGTGGTCGAGGGAGTGTAGGCCGCTGCATCGAATTATTACTGGTTTCATGGTCCGTGATCATAAAAACCTGTCTCGACCTCTGTTCTAAAGTTTAGCAATAACACCACGGGACGCCAGTACAGATGGGTGGACGCCATCAAGAGATCAATACACTTGATTGGGAGTACCTTGAAAACAAACTGGCTAGTCAATGCGGATACATTTCCTTAGAAATATGGCGCAGGGCGATGATGAATTACATTAAATCTATCATTGCCATTACCATCAGCAACAGAGACAGTCGACATAGCATCACTACTACAACAACAAAACGGCCCAACATTACCAAACAGGCTCGATGAGAGAGTTGGGGGGGGGGGTGGAGATGGGGTTGTATCCATGGAGCTCCAGCTGCTGAGGTGATTCTGGGCCCTGGTCTTTTCCCTCCCTTTTCTTATTATAGGCAGAATGAAGGGGTAAAAACCCCAGTATAATGTTCTACGAGTTCGCGGCCTAAGGTATAAATACTTGAAACACACAGTTTGTGCATTTGTAGATCAGGTTAATGTAAGATTAAACGCCAAGTTTCAAGAAATTAACTGCAACCAATTTTTTTTTTTTTACAGGCTACTGAAGTGGTAAGAGGTGGCAGAGATTGAGAAAAAGGATAAAATTTCTCATCGAGCAGTCATTTGCTACCTCTGTATCATGGAGGGAGATCCATGAGCTTATGATAGAGACTCTAGGAGAGAGTGCTCCTTCTTACAGCACAGTGAAGAAATGGGCAGCTCAATTCAAACGTGGAAGGGAGAGTCTGGAAGATGATCCCCGTCCATAAAGACCAAGAACGGTAACCACCTATGAAACCACTGGCAGAATCCATGACATGATAATGGAGGATCGACGACTAACTGAGCAGTACATTGCTACTGAGTTGGGCATCTCTCATGAACGTGTTTATGGCATTATTCACAATGATCTTCAAATGACAAAGGTCACTGCTCTAAGGGTCCCGAAACTTATTGTAGCTGATCACAAACGACAGCATCTCAACATGTCAACAGACAATCTTGGTCATTTTTCTGCAGATCCTGAAAAGTTTATTCAGCAATTTGTGACTATGGATAAGACTTGAGTTCATCATTTTCAACCAGAAACCAAAGAACAGTCAAAGCAGTGGAAACATCATGGATCTCCACCTCCAAAGAAAGCAAGGGTGGTTCTGTCTGCAGGCAAAATGATGGCTTCCATCTTTTGAGATTCAGAAGGTGTGCTATTGGTAGACTATCTTCAAAAAGGCAGAACGGTCACCGGGGCATATTACGCTAATCTTGTGAAGCAACTGCGGGTCAAATTGAAGGAAAAGCGTGGAGGGAAATTGACGAGAGGAGTAATCTTTCATCAAGACAATGCTTCAGTTCACAAGTCGGCGGTGGCAATGGCTGTCATTCATAAATGCGGCTTCCAGCTTCTTGAACATCCTCCTTATTCCCCAGATTTGGCCCCTTCGGACTATTACCTGTTTACCAAACTCAAAAAGGAGCTCAGTGGTCGCAAATTTGCTTCAGATGATGCTGTAGACCACTTTTTACTGGCACAAGATGCTGACTTTTACAAAGAAGGGCCGTATGCTCCAAGATCGCCGAACTAAGTGCATAAATATGCAAGGAGACTATGCTGAGATATAACCCCAAAAAGTTGTCCACAAATAATCCCTTGTACCTTAGGCCGAGAACTTATCAATCACCCTTCTTATATAAAGAATTGTCTGTGTTTGGATTTGGGGCCCTGTAGTAATTTATCCCGGGGATCTTCAAAGCCCTGTTACCAACATCACTTCCAACATCCAGCTAGGCACACCGAACACAAGAAAGTCCCAACTCCTCACCGGAAAAGAAAATAAACTTCTTGCCCGACTTTTGCACGCTCTGGAACGGTTGGCTTGATCTTCTGCCTGTGTTGGTGACAACACGCTCTTGTTCTCGTTCAGTTTCACTGTAACTGCGAGCAAGATGTTCTTTGCAGTCGATGCGGTGAAGATGCTGAAACACAGATATCGTCTCGAATGGGTTGCGACCGTGAGCATGCAGAACCGGAGTGATGCTAGGAAAAGATCTTGTGCTTCTCGGTAGATTTCATCTTTATTTGGGGTGGGGGGGGGGGGGGGTAGGGGGAGGAGCCATAGCGATTTCTATCCTGATGACCAGACTGAGCTTGTTACTGGGAGCACCAGCAGAAGAGGTGGATCAGAGTCTTGTTGAGCTTCGGTTAGCTGGACCTGACAAATGGATAGTCGCCCTAGCACGGTTATCTTCTCTCCCAGGCGGCGACATGTATAGCACGCTGTCGCGACTATCGTCCCGCCTTTGCAGTGAGCTGTCATCTCAAACCTCGAGCAAGCTCGACCTGGTACTAGGTGGACCTCGTACTGGTTAATCTAGACATTGTACAACTGTTTTGTTTCATGGGAACTCATCCTATTATTTAAATTAGGCCTTCCTGAGACAGTGTAATCGGCTATCGATCTGAAACCCTCATTCAGATGGGCCACCTCAACTAACCAGTATTGTTTAGAAAGAAATAATGGGACGAAGAGGGGGAATAAAGATTACAGGGATGGAAAAAAAAGGAGGATTACAGCAATAGCTCCCCATCCAGGAAACTTTGGCATTCAATGAGCTTTTAATGTCATGGGAAGAAAATTACAGAATTATTGCGAACGATCTATTTATAATTAGGGAGAGAGATAGCATAATGCAAATACAGCGAAAATGACAGCATTGCACAAGTTCTGTTCTGCTAGCAGAGTGGGGGAATAGAGGAACGTAGAATACTGTGAATACATGTATTAACATGCAGAAAGTAGGATACTGTGTGGGGAATACATGTATTAATTAACTAGAGGAAAGTAAGACACTGTAAAAAATACAAGTATTAATGTGAGGAAGGTAGGATACTGTGTGAAATACATGTATTAACGAGAAGAAAGTAGGAAATTGTGGGAAATACACATATTAACGAGAAGAAAGTAAGATATTGTAGAGAATACACGTATTAATGTGAGGAAGGTAGGATAAAGTGTGAAATACATGTATTAACGAGAGGAAAGTAGGAAATTGTGGGAAATACACATATTAACGAGAAGAAAGTAAGATATTGTAGAGAATACGCGTATTAATGTGAGGAAGGTAGGATAAAGTGTGAAATACATGTATTAATGTGAGAAAAGTAGGATACTGTGCTAAATACAAACATTAACAGAAGGAAGTCGGATATTGCGTGAAATACATGCATTAATGGGAAGAAATTTGGATACTGTGGGAAATACATGCATTAAAGAGAAGAAAGTTGGATATTGCAAGAAATAATACATATTAAGGTAAGGAACTGTAAGCCAAGGAGAGTAAGAAAGCAACTGGAAGCAGACATCATAAAAAAGTTGTTTAAGATTTGTAAGAGCTGAAGATATACAAATTATCGCTGAATGCCATGGTCAAACTGGATAAGGAGTTAAATGCTTCACACATGGTGTCTAAATTCTTGGTGAAATATGGAAAGGAAATGTTCAGACCTGAGGTTCTGTCACAAGTGAATATGCGTAACACACCACGCTAGCTGAGACAGCACCCGATTATATTTCTTTATTTATGATTCTGCTGAAAATGAAAATCGTTGATGATAAGTCTGCTGGTTCCTGACATGATGTCAAAGCATATGTCATATGTCAAGAAATTTGAAAAAAAAATCACATTTAAAGGTAATTTTATACTAAAAATAACATGAGAAATGCTAACAAATGCAAAAATCATTTTGTATAACAATAAATATAATTCACATGAAGTAAGTATATATATATACATACAGTACATATATGTATAAACATGTGTGTGTATATATATATGTATAAACATGTGTATGTATATATATATATGTATAAACATGTGTATAAATTACATATATATATATCCCATATCGTTCCCAGGACCTGGGCTCATGCCTAGGAAGCAAAGAATAGGACCACTGTACCCTACCTCGCATGATCGTAAAAGGCGACAAAGGAGGGTTCAGCATAGGGCCAGCAACTCTATCTGATTAAAAAAAAATCAGGCTGCTACAGAAACAGAAGCAAGGGAAAAAACAAATGCAGGTGGAAGGAGAAATGCTTATCAGGAAACTGAGCCCACGAGGTTGTGGATGAAAGCCAGCCACTGGAAGTCCCCAGCCTGACTGCAGACCTTCTGGAACCTAAACACAAGAATGTAAAAACAGCTGGAATGTAAAAACACTTAATCAAACTGGAAAACTAGCACAAACCATCAAGGAAATGCACAGATACACACCAGATATATTAGAATACAGGAGGCAAGATGGACAGGACAAGGCAGAAGGAAATGAATAAATAATCATGAAGGAGTTGCATTGATTATGACGAAGAAGCATCACTGCATTGCTGAAATAGACCCCTATAAATGAGAGATTGTTATATGCACGCCTCAACCAAGATTTACGAAGCTGTCTATTATAGTTTGTTATGCACCAACAGAAGCAGCTGAAGAGGAGTTAAAAGAAGTTTTACAACAGCCTCCAACCCACAGTAGAAACAATACCTAAGCATGATATGCTACTCATCTTGGGCGACCTCAATGCAAAAGTAGGTGAGGGAAATGAAGATATCATATGAAGAGAAGGATTCAGAGGAATAGATGAAAATGGAGAATGACTGTGCAGATTCTGTGAAGAAAACATGATGACCATCAGAAGGACAATTTTCCAACATAAAAACATCCATAAAGTGACTTGGAGGTCCTCAGATAAAACCACAGAAAACCAAATCGATCACATAAACAACAAGTGGAAATGGTCACAACAAGATGTGAGAGCAAGGAAAGGAGCAGATGTATGAAGTGATCACAACCTTCTGGTAGCAAAAGTAAAACTAAAATTAAGGGAAGCCAAAATCGGAGAATACAGAAAGGTATGCTTTGATACAGCAAAACTGAAAGACCAGCAAACAAGGAATGAATTCTCAATAGTACTTAAGAACCACTTCAGTGTCCTACAAGACGAAGCAGAAATGTCTATACTAGAGTTCAATGAAATATACAGGAAACAGCAAAAGAGGTGCTGGGATATCGGAAAAGGAGAAAAGAGGAATGGATAAGCAAGAACACATGGGAAAAGATAGAACAAAAAAGAGAGGAAACCAAGAAACAATTACTCAGCACCAAATCATAAAGGCTGAAAGAACAAGTCTTAAATGAATATGCACAAAAAGACAAAAAGATGTGAAAGAATCACGGTGCCAAGATAAACATCAATACAACAACAACTTAGCAGAAGCAGCAGAGAAAGCAGCATATGCAAATGACATGAAAACCATCTACAAAATCACAAAGCAGATGACAAGTAACTTCAGCACAAGATATGAGAGTGCAGTTAGGATACATAAGCCAAAAGCTAATGACAAGATTCTGTAAAATGGTGAACATCATCTTACAGAATATAATTATTAAATAATAAATACTGCTGATAAAATTTGTTGCTGTTACTCCTAAATAGCATATTCTGAAAAAAAAATAACACAGTGTTACAATCTAACAAATGTTAAATAAATTAAATTTCACCATATTACATTGGGAGCACAGAGGACTGATGATGATGATCATATTACACAGAAATCATATACTGATTGTCTGCCACTCCCACTTTTCTTCTAATAAAATGATCTTAAAGCAGGCAGATATCACCTGTTTTGAGTTTTTGTGGAGCATCATCTTGCTGATCAGCTCCTCTCTACAATGTTGGATTTGCATAATTGGCTACATTAATAACAAGTAATGTTTGTGTTGCAAGTTCCATTTTTCTTGCGCTTGTGTCTTCTAACTTCAACATAGGTCCTCTTGTCTTCATAAAGTTTAAAAATTAAAATGAAGAAAAATATGGTCACATACTGCTCAGTCAACCAAGGTTAGCTCAAGTCAACCTTGGTTAACACAGATCATTGGTCACATACTGCTCAGTCAACCAAGGTTAACATAAATCACATGCTCACTGGTCAAATACTGCTCAGTCAACCAAGGTTAACATAGATCACATGTCACTGATCACATACTGCTCAGTCAACCTAGGTTAACACAGATCACATGCTCACTGATCATATAATGAATGAAATGTCACAAACTGAAGATATAGCAAGTCATCAAATGCCAATTATCATCATATTCTATCCAGTTAAGATTTCAGTACAGATTTTTTTAAAGCTATAGAATTAACATAACACAGTTTTTGTGTAAGAATACACTGCATATGTAAGATTCAACTCAGTTAACATTTCATAAAAACCTGTTTGCAAAATATATATAAACTAACATACAAACTACTTTTGTAAAAGTAAAATTAAAGCAAAATAAATCTATAAATAGCATAGAATACATAAAACAATAAACTAATGTCATCTGCAAAAAAATCAACGCAAATTTGATTACCACAGAATGTGAGGACCATATATTATGAACACAATATTTCACAATTACTGCACAATATGTGACAGCATTGACAGCAGTTTAAAATACATAAGTGAGATGTCTGAATTAATCATTACTGTAATGGAACATCAGTTTAACAACCTCAGATATTCAGATGACATAATGCTCATTGCAGAAAAACAAGAAGGCACATAGAAATGTGACACAAATAAATAACAAAAGCCAAGAAAACAGACTGGAAATAAATATCAGAAAATCAGAGGTCATAGAAATTAACATGGGGAAAAAAACACATGTAAACATAAACATAAATGAAAAAACACCAGAAAAAGTGAGCAAACATTCTTTGGGACAAATGAGAATATATAATGTGAAATGCTAAACAGAACTTGCAGAACAGGAAGTGCCAAATGCACTCTTTTAACAGAATAAAAACAGTTTTTACTTCAAAACATATAACACACAACTGAAGCTGAGAATCATTACATTCTATGTAGGCTCCACATTACTCGTACAGTGCTGAAGCATGGCTGTTACATGAGAAAGCTGAGGTCCTAGAAATATGGATATACAGAAGAATAGGATGAGTTACAAGTGCAGGAAAGAAAACAATGAAGTATTAAACACACAGAAGTTGAAAAGAAAAATAATGAAAAACAAAAAAACCAGACAGTTAAAATATTTTGGTCATACCAAGAGATATATTACAATATTGAAAAACATACTAGAGGAAAAAGCAGGATGAAAACTAGCAAGAGGGTGACAATGGCACAGATGGCTGGACAACATAAAGGGATGGATAGGACTCAGCTTGACCTGATGCACTGTGAAACAAGAGAAAGTCTGATGACCGTTTCAGTGCACTGGCACAGGATGATGATGATCATATAGCAATATTTACTATTATAGTTATATATCCTATCGCAGTAGTTCAAATTATGATTATATATTGTATAACAATATTATGATTATATCACATAACAACAGTTCATATTGTGATTATATATCATATAGTAATAGCTTATATCATAACTGACATAACAGTTAAGTTCAAATTATGATTATATATAATATAACAACAGTTTATATTATGATTATAAATCACATAACAAAAGTTCATATTATGATTATATATCACACAGCAACATATGTTTAAAAGAAGTAAGCCTCTTTCAGTTATTTCTGATACAGCAACAAAGAACAATCATTCCTGTTATGTTTACCAGTCAATCTTTATTTCATTTACCAGTCATTCTTTATCTCATGTACCAGTTTTTCTCATCTACCAGTCAATCTTTATCTCAAGCCTCTTCGATCCAATGTCTTATGCAAAAGTTTTACCCATACTTTTAATATCGCTGATTCAGGATGCACTGCCACTTGGGATGGATGGCAGGTTAGTCTTCTAAGGATGGTGAGTCTATGTCCTGCATCTTCACATTTCATCAGCACACATTTTTGGACCACAGCTGATGTTATTTTTACAAACTATACATATTTACATATATATCCAGTCTTTGTCCATGAAATCTGAGCTGTCATTATAACTGTCTAATATGATTCTTCATTAAGTTAGGCAAGGGTAGGTTATCTACTTCATTTATATCTTTCAATCTGCTTCGAATCATGGAGAAACACTTCTCTTGCAATGACAAGTATCTGCATGTTCGAATACCAAGACCAAGCTCCATTTCAGTAGCAGTAGAACTTATCAAGGGATACAAAGGCCCGCTATATGTATGAAGTCCAATAAAAGCTTCCCCAAGAGAGACTCCATTCTTATAGAATGTTAATGTGCCCTTGTACAAATTGAGAAGAACTCCAATCACAGTTGTTGCATCATAAAATGGCTCACAATAGTCTTTACAGATACCATTATGCCAGATCTTTCCTTTGTAAGACAAACCCCAGCTCTCTTTGTCTTGGCCTGCAAAAAAACATTTTTTTATATAACTGTCACTGCTTTCAAGAATATCCTAGTAAAGCAATATGGCATATATAAAGGAACCTCTAGTATTGGGAGTTTTATATAAATACCACAGAAGTACATCACCGTTTAACATGGATATCCCTACTGTGCAAGTTATAGTCCTCAGCCCTTAAAAGTGTGCCCTTTTTACTTTCTTAAATGAATTCTAACTATTCTGTATTTGCAGAGAAAATCTTTATAAAATTTACAAGCTCTGATCCATAAAAAAAATAACAGGACAAGAAATGAGTATATATTTTTTATTTTAAGGTTACTTCTCCCAGTTAAAATTTATCCTTCCTCCAAAAACATCAGCAATATTTGAATTTTATGCTTGCACAGGCATCAGATCACATGAGTGATTATTATTATTAAAAATCCTATGACACAATTCTGACCTCTGCTCAATACAACTAACAATTCTCTGTAAGCCTAAACTTAGAGAATTATGCTTTAAGAGTCAGAAGGAAGGCATTCTGGAAGCAGACACAAAACCATTTCTTCTAATGTACCAGCTTGACCCCCATCTCACAGATGCACTAAGTCATTTGCATGTCCCTTGCGGAACTTTGTCTCCCTAACAGCTCTCCTGTAGGGCTCTCGGTTGTAAGCAAGATGCCCTGCTGCCGATGCATTCATTTGCAGATTATCAATGATGTCTTGTAGCCATCTTCGCCTTGGTCTTCCTCTCTTTCTTTTCCCCCACTATGTATCCTTCCAAGACCATCTTCTCTAGATTATCACGACATTTAATGTGTCCAAAATATTTAAGTTTTCTCTCTTTAATCCTCTTTACAAACCAACCTTTTTGAATATTAAGTTCTTGTAGTATGGATATATGTTCTTTTTTGTGCCCATGATATGTGAAGAACTCTTCTGTAGCATTTACATTCAAAGGCATTTATGTGTTTCTGAGCTGTTATGTTAAGTGTCCAGGTCTCACAGGCATATATTGTGATGGGAAAGATGCATGCCCTTAACTCTTCCCGTACCAGGGGTCCCGATCGGGACCCTTCCACTTTGTCAAGTTTTTGCCAAGGTCCCAATAGGGACCCTAGCTTCATTTCATTCGAAACCCAGTGTAACTTTTGACTGTAAACAGTTTAGTACGCATGTCTAGTGACCTCTGTCACCATTTTGAAAGCATCACAACAACGGGGGTCAAAATATAGTGTTTCAATTGAAAAAAATCAATTTCTGTGTGACTTCGGGGGCAAACAAGTCGATCTACGCATCGCCAGTTGATCGATGTCAGTCCTAGACCTATCCGATGGACAGTAATACACAATTATCAGCTAAAAACATCACACTACATCTTTTTTCTTAAAAAAACTCTTCATTTATGAAATCTTCTTACATTTATAGCTATTTGGAGGCATAATACGCATACTTTTAACGTGGAAATAATTAGTTAAAAATGATCCCCTATACATATAAAGACCCACGCTTTTTTGTCTGGCACAGAAGGGAATGTCCATGTTTTTCCCTCTGGCATGGAACGTTGAATGTTTATATATTTAGTTTTATATATACAGTACAACACTGATTATCTAAACGTCAATTATCTGAGCCGTCAATTATCCAAACCACTTACTGCACCAAAGAAATAATTATGCAGCTCTGAGTCCAAAAACTAATTTATAGCTTTCAGTTCAAAAGAGTTCAAAGAAAAAAAAAATTAAGATTATTTTGAAACTTTCTTAACATTAATTATACAGTATGTACCATGTGCAATAATGTATTTTTGTGTAATAAAGTATTTGTTCTTTTTTTCTCTTTTCTTCTATTTACTTAAAAGGAAATTTGACAACTGTGTATACAGAAGCTCAATACATGTGAATCTATGTAATAAAAATGTACTGTTACTGTGAAACATTTTAGTTATTATATGTATTCACAAACATTTTAAAAATCAATTATTTTGTGCACTAAATCACACTTCAAACTACAGCAGTAATACTCTTGCAATCAATAACTAATTTTAGGCTTAACTGTGGTTATAAACTGGGTATGTTCTTGCATGTTTACTTACCCAAATCTATTTAATTAACTTATAAACTGGGTATGTTCTTGCATGTTTACTTATCTAAATCTATTTAATTAACTGAAAAACCTTGGTCTTAATTTGGTTTGGATAACTGATGTTCTACTGCATACATTATATATATATATATATATATATACACACACACTTATATCCAAAAACTATTTGTGACTCACCAATAAGATCTTTGTACTGATAGAGGTTTGATCTCAGTTCTGCTTTACTTGTACCAATGCCAATCATTACAGATGCTCCTATTGGAGGCTCCAGAAAGATTATCTCCCAATAATGTTCACCATCAGTGAAACCTTTGTTTCCCCGAACAGCTAAAATAAGTAAAGTATCAGTTTTTTTCTTACTGATAAAACATATTAATTGCTTAGTTCTCACATATACATACTAAATGTTTCCTGTAAAAATGCTGGGAAAATAAATTAAAATGCCTTTTTTGCCAAAACTGATACACCATGTATGCTACCAAATTATTTGTAATTTCTAAGCAAGTCTGTCTTATGCTGAAATGGCAGGTTCAGTTTACACAAACTGTGTACAGTTAATTGCTGAATAAAATGTAAAACATGAGTAATAAAACAGAGACTTGGGATGTGTGATGGAGAGAGAGGTAGAGGGGAGAGAGAGTGATAAAATGGTAATCTAGCCGGGAGAAGGTGAAATATGTGATTATACTTGGGGTAGAGGGGTTGTTCTCCCAGCTAGATTACCATTGTATCACTCTCTCCCCCCTCCATGGTTTCCCCACCCACCACCCTCAGTTACAACCCACCTCTTATACATCACAAGTTTCCAGTTAAATACTCTCTACATTCCACCATGTGCATTTCTGACATAGTGTCGGACAAGCCACAGCTTCTTACAAGTTATAGCTAAGTGTTCTATTCATTTTATGTGTTTTTTTTAAACATAGCATTCATGTGAATTTATACTTTATCTCCCCTCTCTATTTCTTTGTCCTGTGTGTTTTTGTATGATTAAGGCTCATGCCAAAATGTCACAATTGTGTCATCATCATCATCATTATCAGGTGCCTTGCCGACTGACTTTGGTCACTATGCTTCTCCAGAGTAAACGATCCTTCATGCAGGCCATCAGCTCAGTTGGTGATCTCCTCTCACACCATCCCATCAGACTGTCCACTATCATTTCTCTTGGTCTTCCTCTTGATCTTCTTCCTTCTATTTTTCCTGTTATAATATTTTCAATGCCCCCTCTTCTCACTGCATGTCCTCTCTCTCTCTCTGAACCTTAAGTGCCCAGGGCACATGGGGCTTCCACAAGGGTTTTCCACAAATGCCTGTCCTTCGCCTTTTTTTCTGCTCTTGCCCAGGTGAGCCATCTATTGCTCAACATCCTTTCTGTTGTTCTTCTTCATGTATCTTTTGGTCTACCTTTACTTCTGCTCCCCTGTGGTGTCCATCTTAGTGCTATTTTTGGTAGTGAGTTGTCAGTCATTCGGAGCACATGTCCCAACCATCGCCAGCGTCTTTCCTCAATAATTGTTGTCAGTGGTTTCATCTGCATTTCTGACTGCATGTCCTATGAAAGTACAATTGTGTACTCATTAAGTAATAAAGGTGTTCCTACTTTTTTCCTAGTTTATACATTTTAGATCTAGGATATTATGTCTTTAGATATATTTTGGCTTACCAACTGTCCCTGTGCTCCCTTGGACTGGATCGATGTAAAAGTAAGCTGCCTCTAGGTCAGAAGATAACTGAACTTCTGAAGGAGCTGACCTCCTGTCCCAGACCCAGTTGTCTGTGAAGTATTCATGAAAGGCCATTCCAGAAGCGAGAGTAAGACAAGGAGCTGAGGAATAACAATATTTTTCTACGCTTTAAACAAGATGAGGAGAAAAGATGAACATGACAATGTGACAGTATGATTATCAAGGTCAGTACACCAGACCTGGTCAAGACCCTATCTCACATCTCTGTTTGTGCTTCTAGTAACAAGCTCAACCCAGCTAATGAATCCTGGCTTGATTTAGTGCCCACAATCATGAAATCTAGTGATAGGCTTGCTTTCTTTGGACCCACTCCAGAACCCAAAGTTATCCACTTTCAGTTCAATTATAACGCTTATCTTTCCCAATATCTTCACAGTACTCTGTAAGAAGTATTCTGCTCCCAGTTTTACAGGAATAAAATAAAACAATAATATAAATAACAAAAACTAACCTAATTACAGGAAGAAATTCACACCCTAATGCTCCCATGTTTTCAGACCACTAATATCAGTCAAACACTGATCAGAGGAGATCTCAATCAACAGCAAATTAATACATAGCAACAACAATGATAACTGCAAATTAATAATAAAAACTGCATGCATGTAAAATGTTTATACATAAATCTTCATGTCTGAGAAAAAAGAACAAAAAAGAGGAATAATATCAGGGCTAGCAAAACAAGAGTGACTGTAACAAATGGAGAGGAGTAACCTTAGTATCAGTTGTGTCAAAAGTATTCTGCAAGGTCATTTTGAATAGACTTAAAGATATAGTGGTTACCGCAATGAGAGAAGAAAAAGCAGGATTTCGAAAAGGGAGAAGCTGTCTCGACCAGATCTTTATTCAAAGAATAATACTTGACGAACATATTGAAAAGCAGAAACCATTAATACTGAACTTCGTAGACTTTAAAAAGGCATTTGATAGTATACACAGAGATTCATTGTGAAGAATTTTAAGTCTACATGGCATACCATCTAAAATTGTCAACATCATTAAAGACCTCTACAATGGATATGTTTGTGTAGTCAAAATAGAAGATGGGATGAGTGAATGGTTCCAGATTGAAACAGGTGTGAAACATGGATATATACTATCTCATTTGCTTTTTGGAATTGACTTAAGACTTCATAATGAAAAAATGCTGCACAGGTAACACATATATTGATTGGGTACATGGGACCCAACTAGAAGATCTTGATTTTGCTGATAACATAACTCTTATCAGTAACAGCGTGAATTCCAAGCAAGAAAAAAAAGATACCCTGTCTTCACTGGCTAGCAAAATAGGACTTGAAATTAACAAGGATAAAACAAAAATGATGAAACTTCCCACTAATCAAAATGGAAAAATACACGTAGAAGGGACAGATATTGAAGAAGTCAATCAATTTGCATACCTTTGCAGCTACATAAACCAAGATGGTGACACCAGAAAGGAAGCTAGAATTAGAATTGCAAAAGCAGCATCAATCTTCAAGAATCTTGAGAACATATGGCTTTCAAAAGTTAAAAGCACAAAAACCAAGTTAAGACTATTCAATTCAAATGTAATATTCACCCTCATTTATGAATGCAAAAGCTGGAAAACAACTAAAGAAATAGACAAGAAATTATACTCTTTTGAAAACAAATGCCTAAGGAAAATACTCAGCATCATGTGGAACAAATTCAAGAACAATGCAGAAATAAGACAGATGAGTGAACAACAACCAGTCTCATAAGTGATCAGGAAAAGGAGATGGACATATATTGGTCATGTGATGAGAAGAAACAATCAGAGAATCCTAAAACAAGCTATCAAGTGGAACAACAGGCTGAAGAAAAAGAGGCAGACTGCGTGAAACTCTAAAAAAGGACATTGTTAAGAGAGGCCAAATTAACAGGCATAAAATCCCTTGATGAGGTTGAAGAGCTCGCTCAAAACAGGAAAAATTGGCGAACTACTGTACGAGCCCTATGTGACATTTAACTGCATGGGAAGGATATAAGATATAAGAAAATAAGAGCTCTACAAGACCCTACACTGCTCCAGTGATGTCCCTTGGTGAAGAAGATGTTACACTCCTTCTGTCTGGATAAAAAGGTAAAGAACTGACATGTTCATCAAGTTGGTTGACTATGATATGAAGTCTGTTTCTTAAGTTCTTTCCAGGAATCAGAAACAAGCACTCTAGCCCACTTTAAATCCAGCTCTAGTTTCAAGATCTTCATGATGATACTAAATGTTAGGACCTGGAGTTTATAATTTAATTTGCAGCGAGGACACTGACCAACCAGTCAAAAAACTATGAAACCCTAGCCACCCAACCATCAAGCCAAGCAACTAAACAAATGATCAATCACCCAGCCAAACAATCAACCAAATATCCAACCAACCAGTCAACCAAACAATCATCCAGCTGGCTAACCAAACAAACAGCCAGCCAGCCAGCCAACCAATCATCCAACCCAACTAAATAACCAAACAGCCAATCAGTTAACCAAGAAACCAAACAAGCAGACAACCAGCCAGCCAGCCAGCCAACCAATCATCTAAGTGACCAAACAACCAACCATTCAGTCAACTAACCATTTTAAACAACCAATCAGCAGTCAATCAGCCCACCAGACAACTAAATGGCCAACGAACTAACCAAATATATCAACTTACCCACTGTCAGTACTGCTGCACGATATATGACTGAACACTATATGAAATTTTATGAGGCACCAGATTAACTGACAAGCTGCCAGATGAAACATTGAAGGACCTGACTAAATCTAGGAAGAAATAAAAATTTTCTTTCAAAACAAGTAACAAAATGCAACTACTCTTTCTACCTGTTGACACAGTACAGATAAAGAGAGCATGAAAAGAATTAATTATCAACAAATACTGTACAAATACATTACAATAGCAATTTATAAGCACACAAATAAAAAGAATTTTATTTTGGATAGAAACATAAGCTAAAACATTCTATAGAGAATGTTTAAGAAAATAATTTAGATGAACTTTTAATAAAATAATTCCCAAAACATGTTCAATTATATTTTCATGATTTTACAAAAAAAGTTAACAACATTAATACAACATTTGTTGCTGTTGTTGAAAAGGTTAATTATAACAGATGTTTCTGAAGAGAAAACAACTACTAACAACCTACCTTTCTTATATCATTATGAACAGTTAAGGTGAAATTTTAGAATTAGAAAGAAAAAATTGTAAGCCACAAAACAGTCGCTGAGTTAAGATCAGCCTATGACCAATAATAAACTGAAAAGTTCCCTCCACCTTATATTTTATACTCCAGACTAAACCTGATTCTCAAAAACTCGTGCTTTATCTGGCCTATAAAATGTACATTCAAGGTCAATGTTGCTGCACGCAAAGGACTTGGCAAAAAAAAAAAATCCAGTCTATTTTTATCAGATTGGTATTATCATTGAACCACAAATGGGCTAAATAGAAACATGCACTGCTGGTCTGCTTTGAAGAAATATATATATACATTTTTTTTTTATTTAGCAGATTATAATCTGTTTCTGAAGTTAATAAGACATTAAAAAATTATTTCTTGGTTTGTTGGAAGTGTTATATAATAATTACTTTGCCAAGCTATGTGAAAGTCTCCTGATTTTATAATGTGTCTATTGTGTGTATGTACTGGGGGGGGGGGGGGAGCACATATGTACTTTTTTGGTTTTTACATTATAAATGAAAAGGCACCAAGCAAAGTATTTGATTTAAGGTTAAAATTGCTACATGACTGCATATGACCTACTATTATTATTATGATGTGCTGTGCCAGATAGTGCTGGCAGTCATGCTTCTGTGTAGCCCTTGGCATTTCCAATTAATTCAGAGGCCTTTTTTCCATACCACTTGGTCAGTTCACTGTGATATTTTTGTCTTGGCCTTCTTCTCTTTTCTCCCTTGAATTTTTCATAATTTCTATGTTGTACAAGCTAACTCATAATGCTAAAGGATAAAAGATCAATGTGGGAAAGACAAAGTTAATGAAGCAAAATGTGAACAACAGAAATGTACTGAGAGTAGATAACAAGCTAATGAATTTGTATATCTTGGTAGCAGAGTAGTAGAAATTGGAGACAGCACAGAGGACACCAACAACAGACTTACTAGAGCAAACTAGGCTTTCGCAATGCTGCAGACTATAAGGAAATCTAAAAAACTAAGCACGAAGATGAAAATCAGGATATTTAATGTTTGAAGTGTACTACTCTATGGAAGTGAATGCTGGAAAATCACCAAAACTATAAGCTGAATTCTTTCTAGACAAAATGTTTACAAAGAATTAGAAGAATATTTTGGCCAAACACCATAAGAAATAACATCTTGTTGGCATAAATGCAGATGAAGCCACTGACAGAAATTACTGAGGAAATATAATGGCGATGGTTGGAACATGTGCTCCGGATGACTGATGACTCACTACAAAAAAATAGCACTAAGATGGACACCACAGGGGAACAGAAGTAAGGGTAGACCAAAGAAGACATGAAGAAGAACAACAGAAAGGATGTTGAGCAATAAAGGACTCACTTGGGCAAGAGTGGAAAATAAGGCAAAGGACAGGCGTTTGTGGAAAACCCTTGTGGAAGCCTCATGTACCTTGGGCACTTAATGTTCAGAGAGAGAGGGAGAGAGAGAGAGAGTGAGAGGAGAGAGAGAGAGTGAGAGGAGAGAGAGAGAGAGAGATGTTGTACAACTTCTGTCTTCTCATGACGTATCCAAGAAATTTTGACTGTCTCTTTTCTTATAATTTTGGCTAGTTTTCAATGTTCAAAAACTTATTTGAGGACTTCTTCACTTGCTTTTCTGTATGACAGGGGTATCTGTTGCACCTTTTTCCAAAAGCACATCTCTGTATAGCGAGAATATTCTAAGAACAATCATCACAGAACCAGGCATAAAAATTGGAGGATACAATATTAACAACCTTCGGTATGCTGACGACACAGTACTGATAGCTGAGAACCAACAAGACCTGCAAAATCTCTTGAATAAAGTCGCCAAAGAAAGTGAACAGAAAGGCCTTACTTTGAACATCAAAAAGACAGAGACTATGGTTATATCTAAGAAACAGAATCCACCAGCATGCAGTATTAAATTAAATGGAACTGTTCTAAAGCAGGTGCAGAAATTCAAATACCTTGGAGCAGTAATAACTTCAGATGGGAAATGCAGAACAGAAATTAGGAACAGAATAGGCCAAGCAAAGACTGCATTTCAGAGAATGAGAAACATATTGACCAACACATCCTTATCAATGAATGTTAGAAAACGAGTCCTAAAATGCTATATTGAACCTATCTTGTTATATGGAAGTGAATCATGGACAATAGGCAAGTCTGCACAAAAATCATTGGAAGCAGCAGAAATGTGGTTTATTAGAAGAATGTTGCGAATCCCCTGGACAGCAAAAATAACTAATGAAGAATGTAGGAGAAGAGCTGGAGAGACAAAAAACCTTGTCAAAAAGATAAGAGAGAGACAATGTACTTTCATAGGACATGCAATGAGAAGAGGGGGCATTGAAAATATTATAACAACAGGAAAAATAGAAGGAAGAAGATCAAGAGGAAGACCAAGAGAAATGATACTGGACAGTCTGACGGGATGGTGTGAGAGGAGATCACCAAATGAGCTGATGGCCTACATGAAGGATCGTGTACTCTGGAGAAGCATAATAGCCAACGCCAGTCGGCATGGCACATGATGATGATGATGATGATGACATCTCTGTTGCTTCCAGTTTCTTTGTCATCTTTTTGTTGACTGTTCAAGTTTCACAACCATGTAGCAATATTGGCTCTACACATATCTGTAATGATCTTTTCCTCACTTTTAAAGATGTCTTCTTATTTGTTAGTACCTATTCATATCATAAAAAGCTGCCTTTGTGTTACCCATTCATGATTTTATTTCATTCATGCACTTGCCATCAGCGTTATATCTTAATACAGATGGTAAAGATATGAGAATTATTTAAAATTGGCACTGGGACAAAGAGCAGCAATAAGAGTGAATAATGATAGAGGTGAGTGTCAGGATATAAAATAGAGCATAAGAGGAGAGTGCATACTGTCACCTGATCTATTCTAATTATACAGTGAAAACATCTGAAGATGCTTATGAAGCAATATCAAAATAGGAGGCCATAATATCAATAACCTGAGTTATGTGAATGACACCATTCTATTAGCAGAAAGTGAAACCAGTTTGCAGAAACTTGTGAACAAGATTACTGAAGAGAGCAATAAAAGAGACCTATAGCTAAACAGCAACAAGACAGAAACAATGGTAATATTGAAAAGAATAAACATACCAAAGTGCAACATCTTTTCAAAGAGGAAAACACTGACATAAATAAATAAATTCAATTACCTAATAACCTACACTATTATTATAATCTGATGGCAGTTTACACACTTAATTAAAGAAACATTTTAATGAAGCCTATAAATTCTAATATATCTGAGAATGGCAAATCAATTTACCAAAAAACAAACAAACAAAGAAACAAAAAAAAGGCAAGCATCTCTTCACAATATAAAGTCTTATTCATCATTCACTAATCTCTAACTTTCATTGTTCACATTTAAAACTGATAAAATATCACTTCCTTTTCTACTGTAACTCATTTCAATATGATTCCATCCTTTCTTTTACTTTCTGCATCTGAATCCAGATCATGTAACCTACCAAAGATTTCATTATGGTTTAAAGGAGTCTAAACCATACTGAATCTCGTCAGCCTGTATTGTCATCTTTTGATAGCCTTTATTTCTTACATATTTCCATTTCCCATGTCAGCAAATTTCCTAGGGTCATAATTTTAAGTGCACAAAATACTACAATACTGCAATTTGCTTCACCTGTTAAAAGGTTTTTTTTTTTTCATTTACTAAATAGATATATGGAAGTGAATCATGGACAATAGGCAAGTCTGCACAAAAATCATTGGAAGCAGCAGAAATGTGGTTTATTAGAAGAATGTTGCGAATCCCCTGGACAGCAAAAATAACTAATGAAGAATGTATGAGAAGAGCTGGAGAGACAAAAAAACCTTGTCAAAAAGATAAGAGAGAGACAATGTACTTTCATAGGACATGCAATGAGAAGGGGGGGGGGCACTGAAAATATTATAACAACAGGAAAAATAGAAGGAAGAAGATCAAGAGGAAGACCAAGAGAAATGATACTGGACAGTCTGACGGGATGGTGTGAGAGGAGATCACCAACTGAACTGATGGCCTGCATTAAGGATCGGGTACTCTGGAGAAGCATAACGGCCAATGCCAGTCGGCACAGCACCTGATGATGATGATGAAATAGATGCTTTTCATGTGTTAAATATTTCTTTTTTTTTTAAATTTAAATTTCATTACAGATTCACTCAATGGGACTTTAAAATGTTGGAAGAGGATAATAGTGTTATTTATTGAAAAGACCACCCAGAACGCTTATCAACTTGTGTTATTAAATAAATAGACCAAAATGGTTAAGAGTCTACGTTATAAAGTAAACAAACTACAAAAGTTAACAGGAACTATTAAACAAACAGAGCACAATAGTTCAACACCCTGAGGGATTTGCAGCTCATATGAAATCACTGCTGGAAATGAAGAATGCAACAGCCACTGTAACTAAACAAACAAAAAACTACTGAGTTTACTTTTGAAAGATCATTACTTTTTTTTGGAAATGTAACAGCAGAGGTGGCACTTGTTATAACATGGCTGGAGCAGGTTTGCTCTAAGCCATGACTGAGACAAAGAAATTATTATACACAGCATCCATGTGTTCTGAATGCCATATTTATGTATCAAAATACTAGTATAATACTTGTTAGTGACAGACATGTAAATCAGCAACACTGTATATAAAATTTAAAGATGAATAAACAAGAATCTATAATGAAATTTAAATGAAAAAAAGAATATATTCAACACATGAAAAACATATTTAGTAAATATATTTAACACATGAAAAACATATTTAGTAAATGAAAAAATGAAGTAACACGAATCTTCTACTAGATAAAACATGAACCTGTGTCCTAAATTAAACAGAACCCAAGGAAAAGAGTCCCAACACAGCTCCAAATTATAGTACACCTGATGAACTGCAGTGAGCTGCGTGCTGCCACTGACATACAGTATCTTGACATTCCTGGGCCTGTTACCCTTTTCGTCCTCAGATCTGGGTGCATTTAGTAGGGCTGTGTACTTAGTAGGGCTGTGTACGCATACACTACAACTACCGTGCTTCTGATCTGAAACAGAAATTGCTAACACAGCTACGACTACAATTAAAACAGGAAATAAAACATACCAATCCACAGCCGCTCTTTCACGATTTAATGTTTTTAGTTTTAGTGACGATTTAAAAACACAAGTTTAAACAAGCTGTTTACCGACACCCTGTTAACGTTTGAACTAACATCGTCCTCTGACTGAATCTACATTTTACTAAGGTTTACCCTTCGAATGCTTCTTCCGCGTTTCCTGCACATCAGACGGTTATGAGTCCTTATAGAAAATTAATGAACAAAACGAAACAACACTGCAGCAAGCTCTACGGTTGTTTACAACTAATTTGTTTACAATAACAGTTTGTTTACATCGAATTTGTAATGCTAAATACGTGCACAGGGATCTATTGGCTGGAATTAGTCACGCCTCCAAAACCGTAACCAATCAAATGACAATATAAAGTGTCAATCGCACTAAGAACGCATGGATTGTTCACTTCCGGAATAACTGTGGCGATCAGACGACAAGAGGGACGATAGTCTGTGCTATAGTTGCAATACAATTTTACCAATAATGGCCGATTTGCTGGACTACGAGGTAGAAGAGGATAAACTGTAAGTCAGCGGGAAATGAAATGTATAAGTCTTCCTGCTGTCATTCTTGTGAAACTTCCCTTCGTTTTTTTTTCTCCTCAAGAATGCACCTGGATCTATGTGTTATTTTGTTTTTGTACCTGAACAAACTCTTTCTTAGAAACGGGTCGCATTCTGCGGCAAAATAGATAAGATATATTAACGTTGCTAATGTGATATGTGGTTCCTCTCACAAATGGTGATTCGATCCTGACTGAAGGCATCCAGCTGTAGAAGAAATAGGTACCTGGCTTTTTCAGGAGACAGAGAAGGAAAGGCGATCTGATGTGATGCTGACCACAGCAGCATCTAGTGTTGCCGACAGGTCAAGAAAATACGGGCGCTAACATCATATCCAATCTAAATATGTCACATAACCATGATGGGGCCCCCTTCACAAACGTTCCTATCCACGCAAAAACGAATCAGTGAAGTCTAGGGATTGGCATCACTTGAAGATGTAAGAATCGAGGGTTCGTCTTCACACTCCTCTTTGTTGTTCCCCGTAATTTTTAAAACCCAGCGTAGGGAATTGTTAGTTCAACGGACCACTCCTTTTAGAAGAAGAGCGATAGAGATTGCGAAAATGCGTGTTAAGTCAGAGCAGGACAAGAAAAAAAAAACATTATACTTCATTATCTGCTGTCTTGTGCACAGCAAGTACAGTGAAAGGAAAACAAACAGAACAGTAGTTGGGGGGGGGGGGGGGGGAGGTTTCCCTCTGACTTAGAACCTGCTGGTTAATGCTAAGAGATTTCATATTTTGTTTTGTTTGATTGTGGGGTGAACAATGTGTGAATAATGCCAGAGGATTCAGTTAAAAACTGCAAGTTAAAGCATTTGCCTTGTGTCCTAATTCTGAGAGCAGTAGCTTACTACCTTTTGTTAGGTGGTGGAACCATGAAGGGAAAAAAAACAATTTACTGTGGGAGCTTGGGGCAATGGGAAAATCCAGGGAAGTGGTACAGGAAAGGGGGATCAGCAGAATCAAATGAGTGAAAAACATTTTAAAGGGGTGCTAGGAATGTGGTCTGGGAGACAAGCGGATGGCAACCTGAAAAAGCTTGAGAACTACTGATTTAATTAAAGCTACCATAACTCACTAAACATCTAGGTCAGTTTCTATGCTTCAAAGTCTTCACCACAACTCTGGCTGAAAAAAATTCAGGGAGATACCAACCAAAACTGCTGGCAGCGTAAAGTAACAAAAGTAACAGATGTGCTGAATGCTCTTCAGCAAAACATTGTGGTACATATGTACATATATATATATGTATTTGTGTGTATGTGCTAATCAGAATCAATGCAGACACTATGTTTTCACTATGTGAAAATGAAAAGAGAGGATTCCAGTTTTTAACAGGTTCATGTTGACAGCCTAATTAAACAGGTTGATGCCTCTCCATTGGTGCTACCATTAACAGATCTAACCTGGCTAATTGGGCAAGGATCACCATAATCGCCATGGCAGTGGAGTCTGCCAAAGAAACATTGAACACCCCTTGCTTTTCAACTCCACTGAGGGACTGAAAAAATAACCACCATAGCCCGCTCCCAATCCAACATGATGCTATGCCTTAATATCTCCACTACATTGGCTGCAAAGAACATCAAGCTTGCAATTTCAGGGAGATAGATGAAGAAGAAGAACTATGGAGCAAAATAAAATATGGTCTCCCCCTGAAGGAAATGGCTGGATAGCAAAGAAATGAATAGGAAAAGCAGGTGGAGCAGCCAGGTATGGAGAAGATCTGAAGATGTTTTATAGTAAGAGACTTGCATGCACAGATTATGGAAGAAAAAAGGAAGATTTGTACACTTTGATACAGCATACCTAAAAAAAGATCATGTTATTGCTTTCAGTTAAAAAAGAAAAATTAGTTTGATTTTGGAGCATAAATTACTTTGAAAGTGCAACATGAAACATTAATATGTTGGCAGCAGTTGTTATCTCAGATATAACTGCAGTTGCAGTCATCATTAGAATCTTAACATATGCTGTAGATCATGAAACAGCTGGGTGCTGTCTGTTTCACAGAAGTGGATTATCAATTATGTGTTAATTCCGCTTAATCTGTTACATATCATGTACCGGGAGTTGGGCATAAGGCTAACAACCTTATCCTGGGACCTATCTAGTGGCAACTCCAGATGGGAAAAAAAGATATCGTTATGGAAACTCGCAGAGAAACCAACCGAGCATCAGGGATGCCAACTCCGAAGAGCTCATTCGTCGGCCCCAAACATGTGACAAGGGTTGGATTCTGGAATGTGAGAACGATGGCAGCACCAACAAAAACTACTCAGGTCATCAGAGAAATGGAGAGGTACCATCTAGACATACTGGGCATCAGCGAAATGCGATGGCCAGAAGCAGGTAAAAGATCGGCAGAAAACGGTAAGTTAATTATACATTCAGGCAGAAATGACGGTAAATTCTGAGAAGGAGTGGGCATTATTATGTCAAATGTAGCTGCAAAGAGCCTTGTAGAATGGGAACCGGTGAACAGTCGTATAATAAGAGCACGATACAACCTACGACACGGAAGAATGACAATAATACAGTGTTATGCACCCACGAATGACAGATGATGATGTGAAAGACGACTTCTATCACCAACTACAACAAATCATCAACAAAGTCCCTAAACACGACATCTTAATTGCTATGGGGGACTTCAACGCTAAGGTAGGGAAGGATAATACCGACGTTGAAAAAGTGATGGGGAAAGAAGGAATTGACATGGTTAATCAGAATGGAGAAAGATTAATTGAAGTATGTCTAACAGAGGGCATGGTCATTGGAGGCACAATATTCCACACAAAGAGATACATAAAACAACATGGATATCTCCAGATGATAGAACTAGAAACCAGATAGACCATTTTTGTATTAGAAAGCAATACAGAACATCTCTCATGGATGTAAGGGCTTATAGGGGTGCAGATGTCAACAGTGATCACAACCTGTGCATAGGGAAAATAAAACTAAAATTGAAAAGTCAACACAAGAAATCAGTACACAGAAAGATGAACAGCCACAGCCTACAAGAAGAAAATACTAACATTAATTTCAATCAGGAACTTGCCAATCATTCCAAAACACCCAGTGAAGTTGAGGAGATAGGTATAGATGAGTTATGGAATTCTTACAGCACAGCCATAATCACAGCAGCAAAAGTAAGCGCTGGATTGGAAAAACCAAATAGAAAAGCATGGATATCAGATAAAACATGGAAGTATATACATGAAAGACGAGCAGTCAAATTAGACATGTTGAATGCAAAAGCAGATCATGAAAGAGATTTGGCAAAAGCAAAATACAAAGACATAGACAAGAAAGTAAAAAGTTCAGCTAGAAGGGATAAAAGAGAATACATAGACAATATGGCGAAAGAGGCAGAAAAAGCAGCAAAAACAGGAGACAGCAAAACTTTATATAACATACAAAAGAGGCTAACAGGTACTATTACATCTAAAGAAAGACCAATCCTTAGCAAAACTGGAACACTATTAACATCAGATAAAGACCAAAAGCAAAGATGGGCTGAACACTTCCAAGAAATACTCAATCGACCACACCCAAAAGAATTGTTAAACCTTGAAACTGACTTACCAGCCCCACAACTAAATGTCAACCTAGATGAAATTAAATTGCATGAAATTGAAACAGCAGTGAATTTAATGGCTAACAACAAAGCTGCAGGTGAAGATGAAATAACAGCCGAGATGCTAAAAGCTATCAATAGTGACAACATGAGACAACTACAGAGAATGTTTAACAAGATTTGGAAAAAAGAAAAGGTCCCTTCTAATTGGAAGAAAAGAATCATTGTTAAAATACCAAAAAAGGGTAACCTTAGTGACTGTAACAACTGGAGAGGAGTAACCTTAATATCAGTTGTGTCAAAAGTATTTTGCAAGGTCATTTTGAATAGACTCAAAGATATAGCGGATACTGCAATGAGAGAAGAACAAGCAGGATTTCGAAAAGGGAGAAGCTGTCTCGACCAGATCTTTACTCTCAGAATAATACTTGAAGAACATATTGAAAAGCAGAAACCATTAATACTGAACTTCATAGATTTTAAAAAGGCATTTGATAGCATACACAGAGATTCATTATGGAGAATTTTAAGTCTATATGGAATACCATCTAAAATTGTCAACATCATTAAGGACTTATACAATGGATATGGTTGTGCAGTCAAGACAGAAGAAGGGATGAGTGAATGGTTCCAGATTGAAACAGGCGTGAAACAAGGATGTATACTGTCTCCCTTACTTTTTGGGATTACAATAGACTTCATAATGAAAAAATGCTGCACAGGTAACACAGGTATTGACTGGGTACATGGGACCCAACTAGAAGATCTTGATTTTGCTGATGACATAACTCTTATCAGTAATAATGTGAATTCCATGCAAGAAAAAACAGATAGCCTGTCTTCACTGGCTAGCAAAATAGGACTTGAAATTAACAAGGACAAAACAAAAATAATGAAAATTCCCATCAATCAAATGGAAAAATACACATAGAAGGGACAGATATTGAAGAAGTCAATCAATTTGCATACCTTGGCAGCTACATAGACCAGGATGGTGACACTAGAAAGGAAGTTAGGATCAGAATTGCAAAAGCAGCATCAATCTTCAAGAATCTTGAGAACATATGGAATTCAAAAGTTATAAGCACAAAAACCAAGTTAAGACTATTCAATTCAAATGTAATATCCACCCTCATTTATGCATGCGAAAGCTGGAAAACAACTAAAGAAATAGAAAAGAAATTAGACTCTTTTGAAAACAAATGCCTAAGGAAAATACTCAGCATCAAGTGGAATGAATTCAAGAACAATGCAGAGATAAGACAGATGACTGAACAACAACCAGTCTCATGGGTGATCAGGAAAAGGAGATGGACATATGTTGGTCACTTGATGAGAAGAAATGATCAGAGAATCCCAAAATAAGCTATCAAGTGGAACACAACAGGCCGAAGAAAAAGGGGCAGACCGCGTGAAACTCTGAAGAGGACATTATTAAGAGAGGCCAAGCTAACAGGCATAAAATCCTTTGATGAGGTTGAAAGACTCGCCGAAGACAGGAAAAATTGGCGAACTACTGTACGAGCCCTATGTGACGTCTAACGGCACGGGAAGGATATAAGATATATATATAAGAATTTTTATGAAGTGAAAGTGGTGATTATCCATGGAGGTTCAAGTGAGTGTTTCACTGACATTTCAGTTATGAAGGTCGAGTCAAAACCAGACCCTGTCTGCACAAGGTAGACATATTGTGACATTTTGGGTGGGGACGTATGTGTGTGGGAGGCGGTTTCAGTAAGGAAGATGAGTATAAAGGTCTTAGATATCTTTGATCTAAACAATGTGTTGGCAAAGGTAGCTGGTCCAGATTTCATAATTATATATTTATTAATTAGCATTAATCATTTGGAAGGAAAAACAACAGAAAGAATATAACACATGTTATACCAACTAAAAAAAAAACAGGCATTTGTCTTTAATTCTAGTTAACAAAGTAGAGTTCCAAGTTTTTTTCCTTACAGTAAGCAGTGAAGCAATGAAGATTCCTGAGTTGAAGACTCACTGTAGTATTCTCCTTCACTTGTTTCTGGTCTTTTGTTTTAGTGTTTTCTTGGTGTTGGAACACAGAGCTCAAGTTCATAGTTGGTGACAGATCAACCAACAACAATCTAATAACATAATTTTCTAAATCTGTTAGACTGTACTTTGTTGTGTCACATAGTAAGAACGGGAGATTGATGTGGATCTGTAGGATGTTTTGCTTTATTGCTAAGGTGGATAACCCTTAGATCTTTGATGCTTTTCATGGGGATGACGAAGTTTAATTTGTAAAGTGACTAATTGCAGTAAAAAAAAATATTTTAAGTTCTTATCCTATCATTTTTTTGTGATATACAGCTTGTAATATCCATAATTAGCAATTTGTAGTACATTATACTTCATTTAATAGACAATTGTAATAATTAGAATTTTAAGAATTTATAATGTAGCACATAGTAAAGTGTTAGAGGGCTGAGCTTCTGAAGGGGAAAATACAAGTTCATGTGAGTATCCTGTTATCCCTTAATACACCAACATAAAAAAGAAACAAAAGTGCCCTTTTGGCGGGCTTTTGGCTATTTTAATCAACAAACCCTCACCACACACATGGCAGAATTATCTAGCAAGCCCATGCGGGCACTAAAAAAAAAAATATATACACCAACATAAAGAAAAAATGGGACTAACACTGAGACATAAAGATGTCCACAAGGCATCTGTAAGAGATTTCTGTATGAACCATGAAAAACCTGGAAGATCTAAAATAAGATTTATGAGTGACTTTAGGGAGTGAAGTTGCATGCAGTAAAGTGGTCAGTGATGTATAAGCAGACTGCTCACATCATAGTTATTGAATCATAGCTGATCTAGACTCTGTCCCACATCTCTATTGGTGCCCCCAGTAATGGGCTCAGCCTGACTTATGGAGCAGGGATCGTTATTGTCCTTATAGTGATGGAATCTGCTGAAGAAGCCTTGCATATACCTATCCTCCAGTTTCACTTTGGGCTATACAAAATAGGTGCCATAATCCATTCCCAATCTGACATGATGCTTGTACTTCAGCACGTTCACCACACCATGGTTTCAGGGAGGTAGTAAAATAATATGATGAGTGACAGTGTGCAAAGATGCCCCATTTTTCAAGAAGGAAATGTGTGTAAAACAGGAAAACAAAAGATACAGAATCAAAAAGAGACTGGAGTTTGCAGTACAAATGTAACACACTATTAAAATGTCCATTTCTGTTCATCAAATACTGGCTGAACCAGCAGTAAGATTTGTTTCTCATCAAAATCTATCATACTTTGCTTCCTTCTGGACTGTTTTCAAAGATGAAAAGAGCCATGTTTTTGATGTGCATTGCCCTTCTGGCATGCTTTCTCTATTTTCACTGATGCAAACTGACCATTATTGCATATCAGTTATTTTTAAAAAAAAAAAAAAGCTCTATAATTGGGTACTTAGCGTCGAAGTAAATTCAGTTTTGGGAAATTGGTTTTAAAACAGAAAAAAATGACAGTTAATGTTATATATTAGACATGTTGAATGTAAAGACAGACCTTTTTCAAGATCTGATGAATGCAACATACAAAGAAATAGACAAGAAAGTAAAAAGTTCAGCTAGAAGGGATAAAAAAGAATACATAGACAATATGGTGAAAGAGGCAGAAAAAGCAGCAAAACAGGAGACAGCAAAACTTTATATAACATACAAAAGAGGCTAACAGGTACCATTGCATCTAAAGAAAGACCAATCCTTAGCAAAGCTGGAACCCTATTAACATCAAGTAAAGACCAAAAGCAAATATGGGCAGAACACTTCCAAAACCTTGAAACTGACTTACCAGCCCCACAACTAAATGTCAACCTAGGAGAAATTACATTGCATGAAATTGAACAGCAGTGAATTTAATGGCTAACAACAAAGCTGCAGGTGAAGATGAAATGACACCCGAAATGTTAAAAGCTATCAATAGTGATAACATGAGACATCTACAGAGAATGTTTAATAAGATTTGGAAAGAAGAAAAGATCCTTTCTAAATGGAAAAAAGGAATCATTGTTAAAATACCAAAAAAAGGCAACCTTAGTGACTAACAATTGGAGAGACGTAACCTTAGTACTAGTTGTGTCAAAAGTATTTGCAAGGTCATTTTGAGTAGACTTAAAGATATAGTGGTTACCGCAATGAGAGAAGAACAAGCAGGATTTCAATAAGGGAGAAGCTGTCTCGACCAGATCTTTACTCTAAAAATAATACTTGAAGAACATATTGAAAATTAGAAACCATTAATACTGAACTTCATAGATTTTAAAAAGGCATTTAATAGTATACACAGAGATTCATTGTGGAGAATTTTAAGTCTATATGGAATACCATCTAAAATTGTCATCATCATTAAGGATCTCTACAATGGGTGTGTTTGTTTTGTCAAAACAGAAGAAGGGATGAGTGAATGGTTCCAGATTGAAACAAGCGTGAAACAAGGATGATATTGTCTCCTTTGCTTTTTGGAATTGCAATTGACTTCATAATGAAAAAAATGCTGCACAGGTAACACAGGTATTGATTGAGTACATGGGACCCAACTAGAAGATCTTGATTTTGCTGATGACATAACCCTTATCAGTAACAATGTGAATTCCATGAAAGAAAAAACAAATAGCCTGTCTTCACTGGCTAGCAAAATAGGGCTTGAAATTAACAAGGACACAACAAAAATAATGAAACTTCCCATTAATCAAAATGGAAAAATACACATAGAAGGGACAGATATTGAAGAAGTCAATCAATTTGCATACCTTGGCAGCTACATAGACCAGGATGGTGACACCAGAAAGGAAGTTAGAATTGCAAAAGCAGCATCGATTTTCAAGAATCTTGAGAACATATGGCTTTCAAAAGTTAAAAGCACAAAAACCAAGTTAAGACTATTCAATTCAAATGTAATATCCACCCTCATTTATGAATGCAAAAGCTGGAAAACAACTAAAGAAATAGACAAGAAATTATACTCTTTTGAAAACAAATGCCTAAGGAAAATACTCAGCATCAAGTGGAACGAATTCAAGAACAATGTAGAGATAAGACAGATGAGTGAACAACAACCAGTCTCATGGGTGATCAGGAAAAGGAGATGGACATACGTTGGTCATGTGATGAGAAGAAATGATCGGAGAGTTCTAAAACAAACTATCAAGTGGAACACAACAGGCCAAAGAAAAAGAGGCAGACTGCGTGAAACTCTAAAGAGGACATTGATTAGAGAGGCCAAATTAATAGGCATAAAATCCCTTGCTGAGGTTGAAAGACTAGCCAAAAACAGTAAAAACTGGCGAACTACCTTGTGAGCCCTATGTGACATTTAATGGCACTGGAAGGATATAAGATAAGATATTTAATTTTACATGTCTTGGAAATATGGGCCTAACATCATATCCCCAATATGCCTTAATGACATGAAAATGGGAATTTTATCTTTACCTTATACGTGATAAATTGAAAGTGGAGAAACTTTGTATTTGTAACATTTTCTGTTGAATTGTGGGAATTAAATCAAAATGGTCACATACCAGAGTTACTCGGGTTCGGTTTCCTTGACCACAGAAAAGCATTTTTTTTTCTTTTCCATTTTGTCAAGGCATGTAGGAGATCTGGTGTTAGTGCCTATGTTGTCCTAGACTTGTAGGCACACTAGAGGATGATGTGATCAGTATCATGCCAGGCCACCTTTCCCACCTTATCTCTAGGAAGAGTCAGGTACCCATTTTTACAGCTGGGTCATCTGATGCAGAATCAAGCCACTGACCACCATCAGCATGGACAAACAAGTGCAGTGCCACTTCTCTACTCAGTCATCTGGGACCACAGATAGCATATCCTGGTAAAATGATTAAAAACTAGGCATACACAGTACAATACATTGAAGCTTTAGCATATCGGTTATATTAGTCATCATTTTCATACTTGATATTAAACACTGAAGCTAAATGATGAAGTCAGTAGTGTTAGTGCAGCAGAGATACTGATCCAAGAAGTTCACTTGACTGCAAGGTGGTGCTCGTGGTTAAGGGCTTTTGTTTTACTGAAGCCTGACTTGGTGTGTGAATGGAAGTGTTCCCTCTAGTAGTCAGCACACTAGAGGGTAATTTGGTCAGTATCATGCCTGGGCGCCTTTCCTTCCCCAATTCAGAAGAAGTCGGGTACCCATTTCTACAGCCGGGTGACAGGGGTGCCTCCGGCTGGGTTCAAACCCCCCGACCTTCGCCATGAGAGACCAGTGCACTAACCACTTCGCCACTCAGACCCTGTTAAAAACCCTGCTTTTCAAGTGTGCTGCATTAACTGGAGTATTAGAGTTGACTGTTGTTCACGTAAAGTGCCTTGATCTTTTACTTTTAGCCATGGATAAATCTCGTGATATGTAGTGGTATATATTTGATTTAAGTAGATATACCATCATTGTGATTGTGGCTGTTTTTCACATAGTTTTTATGTATATGCTGATTTTGATGTTTTCAAATTGTTTTTATGCATATTGTGATTTTGACTGTTTTCAGATTGTTTTTATACATATTGTGATTTTGACTGTTTTCAAATTGTTTTTATGCACATTGTGATTTTGACTGTTTTCAAATTGTTTTTATACATATTGTGATTTTGACTGTTTTCAGATTGTTTTTATGCATATTGTGATTTTGACTGTTTTCAAATTGTTTTTATGCATATTGTGATTTTGACTGTTTTCAGATTGTTTTTATGCATATTGTGATTGCAGTTGTTTATCACTTATTTTTTAATTTATGTTTTTTAAACATTATAAATCAGTGGTGTTTAAAATAATATAGAAGTTATAATATGCTTTCAAACTAAACTTTTCATTCATAATTTGTGTTTCCTTGCCAAAATCACTTTCTGTGCTGCACAAGTTCTAATAGCACACAGTTAAATTGGTCCCCTTGAAATAGGAGAACAGAGATTATTGATTTCCCATTTTATATGATGTGAAAAACTCCAAGTTTGTTGACACTACAGAAGACAGTTCGTTGCTAGTTTCAGATTTATGATGTTCTAAATTTATTGAATGGGAAAGGATGAGGAGAAGTATTTGAGGGGCTGGAGTGGCAAGAGTGATGTTTTTTAAAAATCATTGTTTACCCCCATCCCATGATATAAAGTTGAGTTTAAATGAGATATTGATTATCAGCATTTGATAGGCTTTTTTTTTTCCTTGTTGAAGTTGGGGGAGGGGGTGTGGAGGAAGGAGAAGTGGTATGAGAGATGTATATGGTGTAACAGATGTTAACTTAAGCATACCTTGTTTCCAGGTCGCAAGGCTTATATCCTGTATGCATGAGACAGCGGCAGCTGTAGCACACACGGGCCTGGTGACTTTTCATTGTTATGTTTAAGTTTAGGAAAAGAATCATGGATGAACTGATGGATACTGTGGATTGTTGTTTTTCTTTATATGTGTAACAATGCTATGGATTGCATCCTTGGATAAGGCTTGAGTCCTGATTCAGGATAAGATGTTGTTAACTTGATAAAGCAACATAAGTCATTGTGATAGGGGATAGAAGTTAACTTGTTCTAAGAAGCGGATGCTGTTTGTATCAGAGCAGTTTTATGGATACAAGCTTCCTGTAGTAATGAGCGGTGCGGATTATGAATATTCCCTTGTTCCTACTATGGATTTAGATGAAATGTATTCTGATCGAAATAAACATCAACCCATGCCCTGGGAAGATAATATGTAAGTTAAAAAAAATAAATAGTCAGATTTATGTAAAAACAAAACAAAAATATTTTCAGAAACAAATTATTTTCAGAAACAATATTATTATATCAGTACCACTGTCATTGTTACAGGACCAGTTACAGACTATGATGTACAAAGTGTCTGAGGTGTTTGTGTTGTTTCATATAACAGCAATGTCACTGTCAGAATATGGCATTTTATTTTTCTGAGGATGATATATTTTGAAATTCATACATTCTGTAAGTTAGTGATTTCAAGCAACATATTTCTGAGCATGGAAAATTGTGTCGTTGGACTGTAGAGGAGTTTTATGATTAAAATCGTGTAGTAGCAGTAAGTAAAGATGTGTAGTAACAATAAGTGAAAGGTATGTATCAACAGTAGGTAATGTAGCAGCAGTAAGTAAAAGATGTATAGCAACAAAAGTAAAAGATGTATAGCAACAATAAGTAAAAGGTGTATGGCAACAATAAGTAAAAGGTGTATAGCAACAATAAGTAAAAGATGTATAGCAACAGTAGGTAAAAGATGTATAGCAGCAGAAGTAAAAAGTATGTAGCATCAGTAGGTAAAAGATGTGTAGTGACAGTAAGTAAAAGATATGTAGCAACAGTAGGTAGAGGATGTGTAGCAACAGTAAATAAAAGGTACAACAGTAAGTACAAAGCATATAGCAACAGTAGATGCATGTCACATAGCATCAGTGAGTGAATGGTAGCATTCATTATCTTTTAAATGTGGTGTTTGTGCTTTGTTTATGTTTAGGTCATGCTAAATCTGGGGATTTTATGTCATGTCACAGAGCATAGCTTTTGTCCTCATTTTTAGTTTCTGTCTCATATAAAATGGTGCCAATCAAGTCTGGTTATGTAGATCTATATAAACTTTATGCTTGTAGCATGTGTTAAGGAGTGTAGTCTTCTAACCTCCTTGAACATTTTGTTCATGTGTTCTGCATTCATTTTCATATGCTCAGCTATCTAGACAAGGAGATAAGTTGCCTCCATGAATCCCACCATCATGTATGCACAGTAGTTTTTCCATCCATGTTTTTTTCCTGGAGGCCAGGATTGGTTTCTTACCAGTAAGGGTTTTTGGGATCTGGAGACCATTTTGATTTGTAAAGAGTGGAGTTTGTGCAGCCTTCAGTGTGTGTATATGGGCTTATAGGCTGCAATGTCCTGTTTGAAGTCTGGAAATTGTGGTTCATTTTGTTTATGTAACTTACATGACAACTGAAAATAGTTTATTATTGTTACAAAACAAACAGTGCAATAAGTAGAGATTCTGCATTTGATTTCTTTGACATACTATAGAAAAAGGGATTGACTTTTTGGGGGAGGAGATATTCTTATGTAGTACAAAAGAGGAAGATATAGTTGTCTGCACATGTCCACAAAATATGGGCACTAACACCATATCCCTATGTGGCTCTAAGGCATGATAGGATTACTTTTACCTTACATATCCACACTTCTTCTTTGAGTTGCATCTCAGATGGTGTAATCCGGCAGAAGGTATGAACTACTTTACTTTGGTTTCAAGAGTATTTGTTGGATTATCAGATAATTTTCTGTGGTGAGAAACAGGAGTGGGTCAAGGCTGAGATCTGATTATACAGGCAACACTTTTGTAACACATCATCATCATCATCGTCGCCACCGCTGCTCATTTTCCTATTGCTGCTGCTGCTGCTACTACTATCACTACCACTACTACTACTGCTACTACTACAACCACTATTACTACTACTACTACTACTACTACTCCTACTACTACTACTACTACTACCACCACCGCCACTACTACTACCACTACCACTACTACTACTACCACCACCACCACTGCTATGACTATAAACCTGTTTAACCAACTCAGACCTCTGAGTTCATATCTGGCCTGAGGGAAAGGAACTGAAAGAAGAGCCGTGGGGCTCCCACCCAGGCCAGGAGAAAATGGCGGACTCATCGGGGTGACAGACACGGCTGCAGATTTAGCATGACCAGACTTACTCAGACACTTAAAGTAGTACCACTACTACAAAAACAGCCACAACTACTACTACTACAACAACCACTAGTAATAATAGTTTATTAATAATACTGCTGCTATTACTGCTCTGTATATATTGATACTACTACTGTTACTATGACAGTTAGTATTCTTGACTTTTGCAAACAACTTGATACAAAATTAGAAAAACAAATTTCATCCTCAGTTGATCCAGTATGTTAAAGTATGAAGGCCAGAGTTTAGGCCAATTGGGCAGATATACAAGACATATGAGAATGTCATGACCCAGTCATACCTCACATAAAAAAGAAACTGTTCAGTTCCCATATCATGCAGCCAGCATTTGATGATAATGTTTAAAAGTATTTAACATCATGAGATGAAAGCGTGTTCAAGTATGGGAACATAAACAACATGCAGATTGGCACAACAGTGGTGTCAGAGATAGAGCTGATTATGAGATAAGCTATCGAGAAGATTGACATTTTTTTTGTATTGGCTTACGGTATGAAAAAATGTGTTCAGTTGTAAGTTGGATTTTTTTTTTTTTTTATGCAGGGTGATTCAAAATTATTGTCAGAATTTCTATGGCTTATAATTTTTGAACTGGAAAGAACAAAATAAAAATTTTTATTTGGCAGTGTCGTACTTGCTGTGACTCAAAATCGTTACTGTTCAAAGAAAGCAAATGTGTTTACTTTGGTTTTTTTCAAAACAAAGTCCGTTATCAAAATGAAACATGAGCACAAGACTCAGTTTGAGAAAGATCCACCTTGAGACAATGCCACCCAACACTAGTCAAAGCGGTTTAGAGACATTGCTAGTGTTCTGTACTGGAAAGAAGCGGGAGGTCCCTGCATTTTGCAGGAAGATGTTTATCAAATCCAGGAAGCATTTCACTGAAGCCCACAAAAATCAACTAGATGAGCTTCTTTGAGTTAGGTATGTAATGATGAGGTTCTTTGAGTTAGGTATATCATGATGAGGTTCTTTGAGTTAGGTATGTAATGATGAGTTTCTTTGAGTTAGGTATATCATGATGAGCTTCTTTGAGTTAGGTATATAATGATGAGCTTCTTTGAGTTAGGTATATAATGATGAGCTTCTTTGAGTTAGGTATATAATGATGAGCTTCTTTGAGTTAAGGTATATAATGATGAGCTTCTTTGAGTTAGGTATATAATGATGAGCTTCTTTAGTTAAGGATATCACAGATGACTCCATGGAGTGTTGTTCATACCCACTGTCACCATCATGCCTGAGTAGTGCAGGTTGCACAGGCTTAATAGCAAGGGATAAACCCTACCATTTTCAGTATACCAAAGACATTTTGCCAAACACTGAGGCTGATGAAAGTTAGATTCAGAGATGGATATTTAGTGATGAAGCAAATTTTTACATATCAGGGAGGGTAAATGCAGGACATGGGGTTCAGAATACACTATTCAAGATATTGAAAGAGATGGTGCAAAGGGGCATATCTGGTGTGTTTTGTCATGGTCAGAAGTTTTGGGGTCCTTTTTCTCTGTGGAAAAAAATAGTGACAGTGATGACCTACCTGGACATGTTACAGTTGTATCTATTACCTCAGCTGGAAGATCACCACCAAGATGTGGTGATGCTTTTCTGGGTGCTGGGTTGGGCATGAGGGACCAGTTCTGTGACCTTTACCCTCACCCACTGTTACACTGCTTGTTTTCCTCCTGCGGGGATACATTAGGGACATTGTTTTCAAGACCCCTTTGATCTCCCTTGATGAGATGAAGCTCAAAATTGTTGCTGCAAGTGAAATAGTTGGGCCACAGATGCTGAAAAACACTTGGAAGGAAATTTATGGGCATTTTATATGCCATGAACAGCGCACGTGTTGAAGTTGTTTAGCGTTCTGCAGTATAGATTCTACATGTATTACAGCTTTTTGAGTTACACTTTCATATTGCATAAAGAGTTTCATTTTGTTGTTTCGAGTCTGAAAAATCATAGGCCACAGAAACCACATCATTAATTTTGAATCACCCTGTATTACTGATGAACTGATTATTATTATTGATTATTTAGAAAATAAAATTGATCATGTATGTTTCAGTCCACACTAAATAAAATTTGTGTATGTTACCATATGCATTGATTATGTGATATGTTGAAAGAAGAGCAAGATCTTGATTTAATAAGACACTTATGAAGGTTGCACAAAATGACAAAATGAAAACCATCCTTAGCTGCAAGATAGTTCAAAGGAGTAGGTAGTACATCATGGAAAATGCAGAGAATAAGTGCACACGTATTAGAACAACTACAAGTATAGTGTGAACTTTTTAAGGAAATAAGGATCAAGAAAACAAAATACTTTGGCCACGTCAAAGTACGTAATAATATACTGAAGGCTGTACTAGAAGGGAAGATGGGTGAAGAAAGAGTGAGAGGTAGACGGAGATGTAGATGGGAAGATAACATACGAGAATGAACAAGACGCAGCCTGGCTGAGTGTACCAACAAGGCAAGGGAGAGAGGGAGCTGGAGATCCATTACAGCCAACCTTTGTACTGCATTACAAGACTCGGTATGAAGAAGATCAGCCTTCATATAATGCCATCCAACATTGGCATATCACAATATGTTGAAAATAAGAAAAACGAAAAGAAGATCTACGTTCAGACTTCTTTTCATCAAAGGTGAAACTAAGAACCAAGCCTGCACACCCTGTGGTGGTTGCTCTGTATAACTGGCCATTAACCCCCCAACTACAGTCTTGCCAAAAGTATTGTCTCCGTCCCTCCTTCCTCATTTACCTTTCAGTGTTGAGGGAACAAACAGACATCTTGACAGGGCTTGGTTATTTTGCTTCATATAGTGGGATATTTAATGTTTCTGTAGTTTCTTCCTTCCACCTCTTGCATGGGCAGTCTTTTCATCTATTTCCTGCAGATCTTAGCATGAATGTTTTCTGTTCTGTACTGTCTGGTGGAAGTTGTGTAACTCTTTGACTTGTTGTTTCTAAATGTAGTGTAGTTGTGGTGCTACTCCAAGTGGATACTGGGAAATTGGCATATACTCTGTGGTTAGCGGTTTTTGTATTTCTTTTTTAAAACAAGTAAAGAAATTCAAAACTATAAAAACATTAAAAAAACCCTTTGCTGTCACTGAGTTTTTAACATAAATTTTCTTCATTTTATGTGGAGTCTTTGCCCACTGGAGTATAAAAATGTTTGATGGCTACTTTGTCTTATTGTTTATAAAGTCGGTTACAGTATGGGACAGAATCCATTTAGTTAGTGTATACTTACAATAAAAATGTCGGTTTGTCTAGATATCTAACCCAGATACACAACTAAGGTCATACAGTATAGTGCACAAAGTATTTGGATGTAGCATGATAAGGCTGTCTAAAAACCAATGCTTGTCATACTTTTGACAAGAAAAGTTTACGCACTCTTTATGCTTTAAAAATGTTAACTAGTGAAATTAAGATTGTGGTACCGGAGAATTATGATGGCTGAATACACTTTTCATAAGAATGAGATGAATCCTTACCTTTAAACTCTCATTCTTTCTGAATCTTTAAGTTCCCAAGGCACACATATGGGGCTTCTGCAAGGGTTTTTCAAATATTCCTGTCCTTTGCCTTTTTTTCTGGTCTTGCCCATGTGAGCCCTCTATTACTCAACATCCTTTCTGTTGCTCTTCTCTATGCCTCCTTTGGTCTACCCTTACTCCTGTACCCCAGAGGTGTCCATCTATTTTTGATAATGAGTTACCTGTCATCTAGAACACATGTCCCAATCATCGTCAGCATCTTTCCGCAATAATTGAAGTCAGTGGGTTCGTCTGAATTTCTACCAACAGTGTGTTAACCTATAAACTAATGACAGAGAGTTCATTAGATGTTATGTCTGATTACCACTGCATGGATGTTAAGAAAAACATTTATATTAAGCTCTTTATCTACCATGAGCCATATAAACAAAAATAAAAAAAAATAATGACAGTCATATAATTTTGTTCTGTAGATAAGAGTTGGTAATTTTAATACTGGCGAATGCTAAAAATAGGCATACAGTTTTTTGTTGTTGTTGTTGTAAACCATATCAACAGTAATCTCAGAATAGAAGAAAATTTTTGTTTGTTGTTGACGATGCTTAGTAGGTTAAGAATTTAATAAAAAACATGGGAGAGAAAATGAGGGCCTCACAAACATTGATATACAAATAAAGGGTTATTATTTAATGAGCGTGCTGGACAGAAAGACAAGAACACGTGGAAGCAACTTAACTGGACCAAGGCAACAACTGAAAAGAAAAATCCCAAAAATATGACGAGACATTGAAAGTATTTTGGACTTCTTAAGGGGAATAGTTTTACTAAAAAACTGGAGGAAAGTTCTAGGGAAGAGGAGCATGGGGATGACTTAAGGAGGTGGACACTGTGCATGTCAATTATTTCTTTCAGAGCCAAACACAGTTGTGGTTCTTTAAGTGATTTCATTTTGTCAAATAACAATTAAATGTCACAAAAATATTGTTAATTTTCTGCTGTTTATAATGACCTATTTCTTCTACTGTTAAAAGCTCTGTTTATTATAATCTGTTTCCTCATTGATATTTGAGTATGATGATTTTTTAAAAAAATGTTGATATTTCTGTTTAAAATGTTTCTCCGTTGTTTAAATTTTGGTTCATAATGGCTTTCTTTGTGGTGTTCATTTCACTGTAGGGGCATGACAGTGTCTTCTGGTCAAATCGCCCTGAAGAAGGATTCCCAGAACCTGATTGGTATCAGCATTGGAGGTGGCTCCCCCTTGTGTCCTTGCTTGTATGTGGTCCAGGTGTTTGACAACACCCCTGCTGCAAAGGATGGCTCTCTGGCTGCAGGAGATGAAATTGTTGGGGTTAATGGACAGTCAGTCAAAGGTCGTACAAAAGTGGAAGTTGCCAGGATGATTCAGTCTATAAAGGTGAAGTGTGAGATGTGGGCCAGATGACATATAGGATTTGAAAATGAATTAATGAAATCACTTTTGCAGATTTATGAAAGTATGCTTGTAAGAAACTGAAACACTATTTACACAATACAGAAATGTGAGTTTTGAGTGGGTGCCTGAATAGTGAAATGGTTAGTTGGTGATTCAAGTCTTTCTGGAAGTGACCTAGCTATAGAAATTGGCACCTGGCTCATTATGGAGCTAGAGAAGGAAAAAGCAGCAAGGACAGATGCTGGCCACATCGCATACTGAACAGTTTTGGGATATATAAAAATCTATAAATATACAGAAGCCACTGCAGTAAAGCTGTGATAACAAATCATATACGAGCAGCTTTATTCATTAATTAAGTACACAGTTGGAACATTTCAGGTTATAATTGAACAGAAACATACAGGACGAAGAAGCAAGAAAAGAGAAAAAAAAAAAGTTGTTAGTTATCGCTGGACTTGTGTGAATCTGCATCCTCCTGTTGTGCTGACAATGTGAACACCAACATCATTACTCCTAGCTGTCTCCATGACATGATAGGACTGCCTATACTTATCTTTTCTTACTATAATCTTTTAGTTGTCATGTAGTGTTTTGTTTTGTCTTGTCTTGTCTTCTTTCTTTACAGTAAGGCCAAGTTAATTCATAAAATTCTATCGCACAATGCACCACCCTATCTGTGGTCGTTGTTCAAATCCAACCCAAAACACTGTCAATGCTTAAACAATTGTATTCTCCCAAAATCAAGGTTTGACATCTTTTAAAAAAGCTTCTCTTACTCAGCTGCCCACCTTTGGAATGCCCTACCAACTTATGTAAAACTTACAAGTAATATTCATTCTTATAACTTCAAACTTTGTCAACATCTGTTTGATATGAACTATATGCCTCCCTAAGCAGTCTAAAGTAGTTTAAAGTGTAGCTTGATTGTTCTATTTTTTTTAACAGCTTTTCTATAAATTTTAGTTTTGAATGAATTTAAGAATGCAAGTTTATTTCATGCTGTTGCATAAATCAGAGTGTGGAGTGTATGGACAAGAGATAAGTTTATTATTTATTTATGTAATCATTTAATGTGTCTTCATGATTATTAATGCTCATTAATAAATGCTGAATGACTGTGACTGAGCAAAAGCTGTATGATGAAGGGCAGAATGTTAGACGGGCCTGCATGCCCATTTCTTAACCCTTTGAGAATAAAGTATGTTCATTCGTTCTTTCATTCATTTTGCCTCTCTGGAACTGTGAGCTGGCGTTCTTTGCAGCCAATGCTGTGAAGTTGTTTGAGACAGGGCATCATGTCTACTAAGGAGAAAGTTATGGTGGCTATTTTTTTCAATCTCTGATTGCAGCTAAAAAGCAGGGGGTGTGCACTATTTCATTAGCAGACACCATTGACATTGGGACTATGGCAATCCCTTCCTCATTAACCAGGCTAGGCTTGTTACTGGGGTGTACCAATGGAGAGGTTGGGCAGGGTCTTGGTCAGCTGTGGTTTATCCTAGCATGTCAGTTATGGTTAGCCAGCCCTGATGCTAGCATGTCAGTTATGGTTTATCCTAGCATGTCAGTTATGGTTTATCCTAGCATGTCAGTTATGGTTAGCCAGCCCAGATGCCAGCATGTCAGCTATGGTTTATCCTAGCATGTCAGGTTAGTCAGCCCTGATGACAGCATGTTAGCTATGGTTTATCCTAGCATGTCAGCTATGGTTTATCCTAGCATTCAGCTATGGTTTATCCTAGCATGTCAGCTATGGTTTATCCTAGCATGTCAGCTATGGTTTATCCTAGCATGTCAGCTATGGTTTACCCTAGCATGTCAGCTATGGTTTATCCTAGCATGTCAGCTATGGTTTATCCTAGCATGTCAGCTATGGTTTATCCTAGAAGGAAAAAGCTGCAAGGACAGATACTGGCCACATCGCCCACTAAACAGTTTTGGGATATATAAAATTGCTTTATACTTCAAAGCTGATTTTATTATTCATGGATTTATTGTTCACTTGTTGTCAAGAAAGTTTTTTTTTCCAAAAATATCCCTTTTTTTTTCAGTCAACTTCAACAAGTGATATTTGTTTCCTACATTATAAAATGCATCAATTTTTTTGTCTTGCAGGGGGAAGTGACCATCAACTATAACAAACTGCATGCTGACCCTAAACAAGGGAAGACACTGGACATAGGTGAGTTTGGTAATGTCAGCGTGACCATATGAACATTATTCACCAGCACTAAATAAAATGATGAGTAAATGCTGTAGAGATCTTGTTATTATTCTGTCTGCTTGCTAGTGTGAATTATGCAAGTCTTGACTGTTGATGTTGTGGTAAGGGTCTTGTAACATAGGCATTAAGTGGACAGGAGTTTTTTTAATTTCTGGAGATCCTGGAAGCAGATGTCTCAGCAGGCTCCACCACTATCAGAAATGTATCATTCCCTACCCCAGTTTAGTTCATACCCTAGTATCTCTGCTCTGTATCAGTCCCTACCCAAGTATATTTATTCATCAGTCCTTACCTTATTATCTTTACTCATCATCAGTCCTTACCCTAGTATCTTTACTCATCATCAGTCCTTACCCTAGTATCTTTACTCATCATCAGTCCTTACCTTATTATCTTTACTCATCATCAGTCCTTACCCTAGTATCTTTACTCATCATCAGTCCTTACCCTAGTATCTTTACTCATCATCAGTCCTTACCCTAGTATCTTTACTCATCATCAGTCCTTACCCTAGTATCTTTACTCATCATCAGTCCTTACCCTAGTATCTTTACTCATCATCAGTCCTTACCCTAGTGTCTCTACTCTGCATCAATCCCTACCCTAATATGTCTATTCTACAGCAGTCCCTACCCTAGTGTCTCTACTCTGCATCAATCCCTACCCTAATATGTCTATTCTACAGCAGTCTCTACCCTAGTGTCTCTACTCTGCATCAATCCCTACCCTAATATGTCTATTCTACAGCAGTCCCTACCCTAGTGTCTCTACTCTGCATCAATCCCTACCCTAATATGTCTATTCTACAGCAGTCCCTACCCTAGTGTCTCTACTCTGCATCAATCCCTACCCTAATATGTCTATTCTACAGCAGTCCCTACCCTAGTGTCTCTACTCTGCATCAATCCCTACCCTAATATGTCTATTCTACAGCAGTCTCTACCCTAGTGTCTCTACTCTGCATCAATCCCTACCCTAATATGTCTATTCTACAGCAGTCCCTACCCTAGTGTCTCTACTCTGCATCAATCCCTACCCTAATATGTCTATTCTACAGCAGTCCCTACCCTAGTGTCTCTACTCTGCATCAATCCCTACCCTAATATGTCTATTCTACAGCAGTCTCTACCCTAGTGTCTCTACTCTGCATCAATCCCTACCCTAATATGTCTATTCTACAGCAGTCTCTACCCTAGTATCTCTACTCTGCATCAGTCCCTACCCTACTGTCTCTACTCTACATCAACCCTATTCTCTTATCCAAGCAGAAACACCACAACTGTTTGATGGCTCTAATGAAACTAGTCATCTTCCTAGCTCCCTAATAACATCCTTTGTTTGCTCATGGCAAACCCACCAGCTTTTTGTTTTGAACTTCGTGGATGAAATTCCAGAGTGCATAAGAACAAGATGGAGCATAGAGGTCAAAGACAAAGTTGAATGGAGAAATTTTGGCTCTGTCATATAAACTCTTCCATCTTTCCATCTTGGGTGTGATGAAGGTTGATAATATTTGTTGCAACGTTAGAATAAAGGACCATGAATTCACTGTCCTAGGATGTGTCTAAAAACCCAAACAAACTCCAAAAAGAAATCACACACAAAAAAGTTTAAAAATAAACACATCCATAATATCTATTTTTAGATTTTATGGCAGTTTAAAATTCTACATTAACAACAGCTTAAGATCAGTAGTGATTCTGTTTTTTTTTTTTATAAATCCATGCAAATGGCAGATAATTGAATAATAATTAAATTAATGCTTAATTTATCATGGCACATAAAATTCTTGTGAGATTAAACATGTCTCCAGTTTTTTCAGTGCTTCTAGCAGTCATGAATAATTTGACAGACTGCAAACATTTCTTGATTTGAAGGTAAAAATTACTGGAATAAAAAGATAATTTTTTATGTGGAGCTTCTTTGTCTATGGAGCTTCACGGTTTGCTAAGTGTATAGACTAGATTCATGAAGTAAATACGATGCATTTTTTAAAGTAACGTGGGAATGCGTAATGAATTTTTGTGGCTTTTGAAAGAGTGAAAGTGGCGGGCCGAGTTGAAATTGTTCCTGCATTTCATAGAAGGGCGGTGGGTTCTTTTCCTGCTTATGCGGTCTTCCAATCAGTTTTGCTAGCAGAAGTGAACTTGTGTGAGGAAAGAAAAATCACTTTTGAAAACAGAGAATGCTTGCCTTCACAGGGAGGCAGACTAGATTGTACATCTTTGATGGCTGTTGGCAGATGCAGTTTTACAGGATATCACGTACCATACATTAGTCTGGCAACAAGTGAGAACAGAATCAAAGAAAAAAACTTACAACTTGGTCAAAACCCATGTAACAAGGGTTATATAGTAATATGATTATTTGCTTACGTTTTGTTGTAATGCTCAGATTTATGTTGTCTTGCAGTGATTATATGGTTTTATAAATTCTCCTTTTCTCTTGAAAATAAAACAGTTCTGAAGAAGGTGAAGCATAGGGTTGTGGAGAATATGAGCTCCAACACAGCAGATGCTCTAGGTCTCAGCAGGGCCATCTTGTGTAATGGTAGGTCATCACATATTGTCAGCTTGCAGGTGGGGGTAAATGTTGTCATTTCACTATCTGCTTACCTGTTTGTGACAATTGATGGCAGATAGAGTGATGCAGGCTGATTACAGAATGAGGCATATCTCTAGTTTTTTAACATTTTATTATTATTTTTTTATTATTTTATTATTTATTTTTTTTAATGAATGTTTTAATACTGATGGCTTTACTTTTTTGCCTGATTTATATAACTATCTTTTTTGCCTAATATGTATAACTTTTTTTTTGCCTAATAAGTGTAACTGTTTTTTTTGCCTAATATGTATAACTGTTTGTTTTTTGCCTAATATGTATAACTGTTTGTTTTTTGCCTAATATGTATAACTGTTTTTTTTGCCTAATATGTATAACTGTTTTTTTTTGCCTAATATGTATAACTGTTTTTTTTGCCTAATATGTATAACTGTCTTTTTTTTGCCTAATATGTATAAGTGTCTTTTTTGCCTAATGATGACAGTGTTAACATGGTGTCATAGGTTTTCTTGAGTGCCTGTAGTGTACAAAAGAAAAGGGCTGGTCCCTCCTTAGCTCCCTGTAGTGATAGGGTTTTCAGTAACCTTCACTGCCACTTTAGAGGGGGTATGTATAGAGAATAACATTGATCCTACCCGTGTTTGCTGGATTATGTGATATAATATGTCCCCAGATATTACTTCACTGAAAAGAACTGGCCTTAACTGAATATGTTTCATTAGTTCTGATAAATTTGTAGACTTCTGTTTACTGAGACATGATACATTATCTCCCCTTTCCATACTCCTACAGACATCGCTTAATTGTTTATGATCTCCCTTCGTATGGTTTAGTTTACAACTTGCAGGTTATATCCAGCATATTTGCGTGTCATTTTTTTCCTTTTGGATGTAATATGATAACTGAAAGAAGAAAGAAAGAATAAAAAATTATGTTCTTAATGACTTGATCTTAAGAAGAAAGAAATGTATGTCCTGTGATATTTGCATGCCATGGGGGGGTGTGAAGTGTTAGTGCCTTCACATTTCTAGGCCAGTGCAGCACTTGAGGTAGAGATGCCAACATCTTTTTTCACTGCCTTTGTTTTCCTAAGGTACCCTTTTTTATATGCTAGATTGACATTAGTGCCAGTTGGTGGGGAAAAAAAAAAATTCACCTCAGAGTGAAATAAAGTTGGGGACATTCTGACTGGTATCTTATATCTTATATCATTCCCGTGCCGTTTAACGTCACATAGGGCTCGCAAGGTAGTTCGCCAATTTTTCCTGTTTTCAGCGAGCTATTCAACCTCATCAAGGGATTTTTATGCCAACTAATTTGGCCTCTCTTAACAATGTCCTCTTCAGAGTTTCATGCGGTCTGCCTCTTTTTCTTCAGCCTGTTGTGTTCCACTTGATATCTTGTTTTGAGATTCTCTGATCATTTCTTCTCATCACATGACCAACATATGTCCATCTCCTTTTCCTGATCACCCATTAGACTGGTCTTATCTCTGCGTTGTTCTTGAATTAGTTCCACTTGATGCCAAGTATTTTCCTTAGGCATTTGCTTTCAAAAGAGTCTAATATCTTGTCTATTTCTTTAGTTGTTTTCCAATTTTCGCATGCATAAGTGAGGGTGGATATTACATTTAAATTGAATAGTCTTAACTTGGTTTTTGTGCTTATAACTTTCGAATGCAGTATGTTCTCAAGATTCTTGAAGATCGATGATGCTTTTGCAATTCAGATTCTAACTTCCTTTCTGGTGTCACCATCCTGATTTATGTAGCTGCCAAGGTATGCAGATTGATTGACTTCTTCAACATCTGTCCCTTCTGTGTGTATTTTTCCATTCTGATTAATGAAAAGTTTCATTATTTTTGTTTTGTCCTTGTTAATTTCAAGTCCTATTTTGCTAGCCAGTGAAGACAGGATATCTGTTTTTTTCTTGCATGGAATTCACATTGTTACTGATAAGAGTTATGTCATCAGCAAAATCAAGATCTTCTAGTTGGGTCCCATGTACCCAATCAATACCTGTGTTACCTGTGCAGCATTTTTTCATTATGGAGTCTATTGCAATTCCAAAAATCAAAGGAGACAGTATACATCCTTGTTTCACACCTGTTTCAATCTGGAACCATTCACTCATCCCTTCTTCTGTTTTGACTGCACAAACATATCCATTGTAGAGATCCTTAATGATGTTGACAATTTTAGATGGTAGACTTAAAATTCTCCACAATGAATCTCTCTGTATGCTGTCATATGCCTTTTTAAAGCCTATGAAGTTCAGTATTAATGGTTTCTGCTTTTCAATATGTTCTTCAGTACTATTCTTAGAGTAAAGATCTGGTCGAGACATCTTCTCTCTTTTCGAAATCCTGCTTGTTCTTCTTTCATTGCGGTATCCACTATATCTTTAAGTCTATTCAAAATGACATTGCAAAATATTTTTGACACAGTGATACTAAACTAAGGTTATGCCTCTCCAATTGTTACAGTCGCTAAGGTTGCCTTTTTTTTTGGTATTTTAATAATGATTCCTTTTTTTCCATTTAGAAGGGGCCTTTTCTTCTTTCCAAATCTTATTAAACATTCTCTGTAGTTGTCTCATGTTGTCACTATTGATAGCTTTTAACATTTCGGCTATTATTTCATCTTCACCTGCAGCTTTGTTGTTAGCCATTAGATTCACTGTTGTTTCATTTTCATGCAATGTAATTTCATCTAGGTTGACATTTAGTTGTGGGGCTGGTAAGTTGGTTTCAAGGTTTAACAATTCTTTTGGGTGTGGTCGATTAAGTATTTCTTGGAAGTGTTCAGCCCATCTTTGCTTTTGGTCTTTACTTGATGTTAATAGGGTTCCAGTTTTGCTAAGGATTGGTCTTTCTTTGGATGTATTAGTACCTGTTAGCCTCTTTTGTATGTTATATAAAGTTTTGCTGTCTCCTGTTTTTGCTGCTTTTTCTGCCTCTTTCGCCATATTGTCTATGTATTCTATTTTATCCCTTCTAGCTGAACTTTTTACTTTCTTGTCTATTTCTTTTTATGTTGCTTTTGCCAGATCTTTTCCAGATCTGTCTTTATATTCAACATGTCTAATTTGGCTACCCGTCTTTCATGTATGTACTTCCATGTGTTTTCTGATATCCATGCTTTTCTATTTGGTTTTTTCAGTCCAGCGCTTGCTTTTGCTGCTGTGATTATGGCTGTGCTGTAAGAATTCCATAATTCATCTATACCTATCTCCTCTAATTCACTGAGTGTTATGGAATGATTGGCAAGTTCCTGATTGAAATTACTGTAAGTATTCTCTTCTTGTAGGCTGTGACTGTTTATCTTTCTGTGTATTGATTTCTTGTGTTGGCTTTTCAGTTTGAGTTTTATTTTCCCTATACACAGATTGTGATCACTGTTGACATCTGCACCCCTATATGCCCTTACATCTATTAGATATGTTCTGTATTGCTTTCTAATACAAAAGTGATCTATCTGGTTTCAAGTTCTATCATCTGGAGATATCCACATTGTTTTATGTATCTCTTTGTGTGGAAATATTGTGCCTCCAATGACCATTCCCTCTGTGAGACATATTTCAATTAATCTTTCTCCGTTCTAATTTACCATGTCAGTTCCTTCTTTCCCCATTAATTTTTCGACATCGGTGTTATCTTTCCCTACCTTAGCGATGAAGTCCCCATAGCAATTAGGTTGTCGTGTTTAGGGACTTTGTTAATGATTTGTTGTAGTTGGTGATAGAAATCATCTTTCACCTCATCATCTGTATTGTTTGTGGGTGCATAACACTGTATTATTGATTGGTATGTGAGGGCATAAATCACTAAACTACATCACCGTGACACCACTTCAGAAAGAAATGTTTTAATTTCAGAATCAGTAATTTCTGCTGGAATGAATCTTTCAAAAAATTAAAATGGTCAAAAGATGAGTAATTTGTTATGAAGCTTGAGTTTTTAAAACTTCTCATGAGTTTCACTTCCAATACATCTAGGACTGTTGGTTTCCTGTTAGATAGTTTCAACTAGGAGGTAGTTAAGTTGATTATGTATTGCCTTCATAATGTGAAAACTGTTTTAAAAAAACCTAATACACGGTTGTCAGCGTATTAAGAACAGAATGGGAAACTCATGGAAATATGAGTCACAGGTATATAATAATCAGGGTCTGTTTTGATGGTGAAAGAAACAAATGGTTATCATAGATAATGAATGAGTAAATTAATGTTTTTTATTATGTGTTATCTTATTATATTATGTTTATTTGGCAAAAGCAACATACAAAGAACTAGACAATGAAATAAAAAGTTCAGCTAGAAGAGATAAAAGAAAATACATAGATAATATGGCGAAAAAAGTGGAGAAAGTAGCAAAAACAGGAGGCAGCAAAACACTGTATAACATACAAAAGAGTCTAATGGGTACTATTACATCCAAAGAAAGACTAGTCTTTAACAAAACTGGAACGCTATTAACATCAAGTTAAGACCAAAAGCAAAGATAGGCCAAACACTTCCAAGAAATACTTAATCAGCTACACCCAGAAGAATTGATAAACCTTGAAATTGACTTACCAACCTCACAACTAAATGTCAACCTAGATGAAATTAGATTGAACGAAATTGAAGCAGCAGTGAGTCTAATGACTAACATTAAAGCTGCAGGTGAAGATGAAATAACACCTGAAATGTTAAAAGCTATTAATAGTGACAACATGAGACAACTGCAGAGAATGTTTAATAAGATTTGGAAAGAAGAAAAGGTCCCTTCTAAATGAGAAAAAGGAATCATTATTAAAATATCCAAAAAAGGCAACCTTAGTGACTGCAATAATTGGAGAGAAGTAACCTTACCATCAACTGTGTCAAAAGTATTTTGCAAGGTCATTCTGAATAGAATTAAAGATTGCACTTGTATGAACTCCCTGTAACTGTGAGCTGTTGTCCTTTACAGCCGATGTTGTAGAGATGTTGAGGCACAGCATCATATCAGCGTGGGAGCGGGTTATGGTGGCTACTTTTCAGTCCTGGAGTGCAGCTAAAAAGCAGGTGGTGTGCAGTGCTTTTTTAGCAGACTCCACCACCATGGGGACTATGGCGGTCCCTGCCCCGTTAGCCAGGCTAGGCCTTTTATTGGGGGTACCATGGAGAAGTGGGACAGGGTCTTGGTCAGCTATGGGTTCGCTGATTGCCTCATCAGACAGCATCTTCATCCCCTAGAATTAAAGATATAGTGGATACTGCAATGAGACAAGAAAAAGCAGGATTTCGGAAAGGGAGAAGCTGTCTCAATCAGATCTTTACCCTAAGAATAATACTTGAATAACACATTGAAAAGCAAAACCATTAATCATTGACTTTAAAAAGGCATTTGATAGCATACCCAGAGATTCATTGTGGATAATTATAAGGCTATATGTAACGCCATCTAAAATTGTCAGTGTCCTTAAGGATCTCGACAATGGATATGAAAAAGGCATTTGATAGCATACCCAGAGATTCATTGTGGATAATTTTAAGACTTTATGGAACACCATCTAAAATTGTCAATGTCATTAAGGATCTCAACAATGGATATGTTTGTGCAGTGAACACAGAAGAAGGAATGAGCGAATGGTTCCAGACTGAAACAGGCGTGAAACAAGGATGTATACTATCTCCCATCTCCCTTGGTTTTTTGGAATTGCCACAGACTTCATAATGAAAAAATGCTGCATAGGTAAAATGGGCAATGATTGGGTAGGTTCATGGGATTCAACTAAAAGATCTTGATTTTGCAGATGACTAACTCTTATCAGGGACAATGTGAATTCAATGCAAGGAAAAACATAAACCCTGTCTTCACTAGCTAGTAAAATAGGACTTGAAGTTAACAAGGAAAAAACAAAAGTAATGAAACTTCCCATTAATCAAGAAGGAAAAATATACGTTAGAAGGGACAGCTGTTGAAGAAGTCCACAAATTTGCATACCTCGGCAGCTACCTAGACCAGGATGGTGACACCAGAAAGGAATGACCTTCAAGAATCTTGAGAACATATGACATTCAAAAGTTATAAGCACAAAAACCAAGTTAAGATTATTCACTTCAAATGTAATATCCACCCTCATTTATGCATGCAAAAGCTGGAAAATAACTAAAGAAATAGACGAGAAATTAGACTCTTTTGAAAACAAAATGCCTAACGAAAGTACTCGGTATAAAATGGAGTGAATTCACGAACAACACAGAGATAAGGCAGATGAGCAAACAACAGCCAGTCTCATGAGTGATCAGAAAAATGAGATGGACATATGTCGGTCACGTGATGAGAAGAAACGATCAGAGAATCCCAAAACAAGCTATCAAGTGGAACACAACAGGCCAAAGAAAACGTTTCATGTGAAACTCTAAAGAGGACAGTGTTAAGAGGCCAAAATAGTAGGCATAAATTCCCTTGATGAGGTTGAAAAGCTTGCTGAAAACTTGGTGAACTGCCATGTGAGCCCTAAGTGATGTTTAACGGCACAGGAAAGATGTAAGATTATGTGTTTGTTGATAAAAGAATGAATTGGTATTGTTTATTTGCACAGATGGTTTACTGAAGAAGCTTGAGGAGATGGAGAGGACTGCAGAAATGTATGGTGGACTGATAACACAGACACAGAAACTGCTGAAGGCAATATTTGAGCTGTCCCAGTCACATAAAGGTGAAGAGATTTATGTTCATTTACTTTCTGACTTATTCTTGTAGATTTCCCTTAGGACTGCTAGTATTTGTCATTGCTGTTCACAGATATTTCATTTTTCTTTTCTTCTTTATCTGCTTTGTTGCTCATGACATTCTGCATTTGAAGTAAATTTGCTTATGTTTTGAAATTATGAATTGTTAACTTTCTTGAAAACATTCTTAAGAGCTTATAATATGCTATTTTTTTTTTTTACATCTTTCAGCATTTGGTGATGTCTTTGTTGGTATCGGAGTGAGAGAGCCACAACCTGCAGCCAGTGAGGCATTCTCCCAGTTTGGAGAGGCACATCGTAACATGGAGAAGTTTGCTATCAGGATGTTGAAGACAGTGAAACCCATGATCAGTGATCTCAATACATTCCTGAACAAAGCAGTGCCAGACACAAGACTCACTGTGAAAAAGTATCTTGATTGCAAGTTCGAGTACCTTGTGAGTTCTCTGTTTGTAACATGGGTTCTTTGTAGTGTAAGTTCTCCGTAATATTTCCTTTTATGTTCATAGAAAATTTCTGGATATGAGATAGCATTGATGAGCTATATATTTGTGATGCGTTTTAGATGGTATGTAACTCCACAGCACTGACTGAAAGAGCAGATGTGGTATTTAACTTCACAACACTGAGTCAAAGAGTAAATGTGATATTTAACTCTTTCTGTGCCGCAGGAAGAAACATGGATGTTCAGTTTGGTGCCGGAATCTTCTTCTTCTTCTTCGTTCGCACTGTCTGTCTATATCTGCAGTCCTGTCTCTTGGATAAATTTCACTGTTTTTTGTAACTCATGTATGGAACCGTAGAGCTTATCTTCTTTAGTGGTTTCACTGGGCCAGTAGTTATTTCTCAGTGTCTCGTAGTTGATGCAGTTCTGGAGGATATGTTCCACGGTTTGGGGCACCTGGGCACATGTACATAGATTAGTAGTACCAACCTTAAACTTTGTATACATATGACTTCGGAGTCGGCTGTGTCCTGTTCGGAGACGGAAGATGGTGACTTTTTCCTTTCTGTTTAGCATGTGATAGTCATCATGTGGTGGTGTTTGTGGCTTCCTGTAGGTTTTTATCATGCTTTTCTTCTGATTATAGGTGACTGGTATGTCTGGTTGCTCCATTTCAGTGCCCTCTTTGGCCAGATGGTCAGCTTTCTCATTGCCTGGTATCCCACAGTGGGAGGGAATCCATTGCAAAGTGACTCCATGTTGTAAGCCAATTTTTGACAAGGCATCCTTAAGGTCTGGTAGTTTGTTGCACTGAAGAGCTTCCAGTACTGATCTTGCATCTGTGAGAATTACTACAGGACATGTATCAATTCTGGAGTCTGATAGTTTTTCAACTGCAGCAATAATTGCCCTAACTTCTGCATCAAAGTTGTTGCAGTATTTACCAGTGGGTATGGAAATCTTGTCAATGGTGTTGTTTGGATATTCAATATATGCTCCTGCCCCACCATTTTTTATGGCATTATGTGCAGATCCATCTGTATACACACGTATCCAGGTGTCACATGGATATTTGTCATCTAGAACACTAAGTGTGGCTACTGATCTTACAAGACTGCTCTGCATCTCACCATTCTGCACACCTTTCACTTCAGTCTGAATAGTTATTTGTGCATAATCTGCTTCTTTCCATGGTGTATGCTCTGGTACAGATGATAATGGAGTGACTACAGTTGGAAGGTCAGGTATCAGCTTACGCATACGCTTGGCCTGATGAATGAAGCTGCTTCTTTTAAGCCGTCCTAATGCCAAGTTATTGAATCTCTCCTTCAGGGGATGGCTTACAGAGCTAAGGAATTTTTCTCCCATGGTCATGACCTTTGTGTCTCTACGTTCCTTTAGCGCTTGAACACCAACTATTTTCTGCATTTCTACTATTGGTGTGGACCTCATGGCACCTGTGATAATCCGTAGTGACTGATTTTGAACCTTGTCTAGATTATGCAGCGTAGTGTTTGATGCTGTGCACCAAGATGTTGAGCCATATTCTAAATGTGGTAGAATACTTTGCTGATATACGTTCTTGAGGATTCTTTCACTAGCTCCCCATGTAGTCCCACTCAATTTTCTTAATATGGCTAGTTTTCTTCTGGCTTTTGCTTCTGCACTGTTGATGTGTTGCTTCCAAGTCAGTTTTGAGTCAAGAGTCACTCCTAAGTAAGTGGGTTGGTTGTCCATCCTTAAGGGTATTTCATTTACAAAGATCTTACCTGCTTTCTGTTTAGATGAGAGGGTGAACAGAGTGGTACTTGATTTCTCTGTGTTGATACTTACACACCATTTGTTTGTCCATGATGTCAAGATGTCTGCTGCTCTTTGGAGTCTCTGTGTAGCAACTGTCGCATATTCATCTGTACACCACATGACCAGATCATCTGCATACAGTGCTGCTTTGATTCCATAGGGAAGTTCCTTGACCAGGTCATTAATGAATACAAGGAATAGTGTAGGCGAAAGGACTCCTCCTTGTGGTACACCGTGTCGCAGAAGTACTTTCTGGCTTTTGTGTCCATCCATTACTACTCTAGCTCTTCTGTTGTGTAAATAGGACTTTATCCAGTTGTACAGTCTTCCATTCACATTGCAGTTTCTTAGTTTCCACAACAGACCTTTTTTCCATACTTTATCAAAGGGGTGCCGGAATAAAAGCGCAGGTCTTGATATGTATAGGGGATAGTTTTAAAAGTGAATGTAACAAAGTATTTCCACATTAGAAGTATACATTTTATATATAAAAATATATATAGCTGTAAATCTATGAAGATTTCATAAATGCAGGATTTTTTTAGGAAAAAAGAAGTAATGTGATGTTTTTAGACAATAATTGTGTCCTACTTACCATCGGCTGGGTCTAGATTGACTTGTCGATGTCGTCTGTGATGGTATGTGCCAGTCTCGCTAAAATAGTGTCTGAAATAACCTAACTAATTCTCCAGTCCATTTTATAGCGTTTTATAAGTCAGAATCTACTTGAAGCACATTCAAGAACAGTGGTCTAGTCATAGGGCACGTCTGTATGCCTCAGAAATCACACTAAATGTTGAAATTTCTCAATGAAAACACCCATTTTCATTCGGTTGTTAGGCACGCTTTGGACTGAACTATGAAAGGTCACTAGACATGCCAAATAAAATGTATACATTAAAAAAATTACATCGTTTTTTTTGGTTTTTTTTTGAAGTGAAACATGTTAAAATTTTACACCTCAGCACTCGACAGACAAACCGGAAGTGGTAAAATATTGACCGGAGGCACGGGTTGAGTTAACTTCACAACACTGAGTCAAAGAGCAATTTTTTTATAAATAGGAAACTACGAGGTTTTGGTACGTTAAAGTAAGAGAACAAATATTGTAGGATTAAACCTCGAAAAAATCGTAGACAAAGCACTTTAGTGAAATGTGAGAGAAAGAAAAATCACAAGAGAATTACCTGGGATTTGAACACGGACTCCGGTAGGACAAGCAGCCGTCTAGCCACGAGAGAACAGCTTACTATCGACTTAGCCAACTAGCACCCCAAAGCACATCTTTGAGTCAAAGAGCAAGAGTGGTATTTAACTTCACAACAGTCAGAGAGTGAAAGGTTATTGGTATCTCCTTTCATTTATTATGCATCATGCTGAAAGCATTGATATCACGCTTCTCCTCTTTGTACATTTCATGGTACAAGGCCCAGTTCAGTAACTGGGACATCACGTTGAAACACATCAATTTCATTACTAGAATCATTAAACAGTGATTTTTTTGTCATCGTTGGGGCAGTCTGACAAAAAGTCAGAGCATAATTCAGTGTCAGTTGCAGTGTCATCAGGAGGTATGTGCTGCGCCATTTCGAGAAAATGTTGACTTGCAAAATCTCATAAACATTTCACCAAATCGTGAAAGATGGAAAACATAGCATATTATAAGCTCTTAAGAATCTTTTCAGGAAAGTTAACAATCAGTTCAGTAGCTTTTCTTTTCCAGCACCACTTGGTCAGACAGTTCAGACATGTTCTTCTTGGTCTGTCACACTTTCATTTTCTCTTTGAGTTTTTCCAGTGATTGTCAAGTTCTGTAAATTGTGTGGTCTCATTTCATGCCCAAAGAATTTTGATTGTTGATGCATAGATTATAAGTTGGTTAACATATTTGTTCCACTGTGCGTTTCAGTCCTACTGTCTGAAGGTAAAAGAAATGGATGATGAGGAGTACAGCTATGCTGCACTTCAAGAACCGTTGTATCGTGTGGAAACTGGCAATTATGAATACAGGTAAGAGAGTAGTTTATTTTTAAGCTCATCTTAGATCTCTGCCCTGTCACCAGTGATGGCAGGCAAGAAGAGTAGCTCAGGGAGGAAACATTATATTTCATTTTGTAAGTGCAAAGTCTGTTTTGGATATTATATTTTTTTCTTTCAAGATTGTCTGTTATCATTGGCGCCATCTTGTAAATCTCATGAAAAAGATTACATCCTCTTAAGCTCAAGGAGGAAGCATTATATTTAATTTTGTAAGTGCAAAGTCTGTTTTGGATATTACATTTTTTTCTTTCAAGATTGTCTGTTATCATTGGCACCATCCTGTAAATCTCATGAAAAAGATTACATCCTCTTAAGCTCAAGGAGGAAGCATTATATTTAATTTTGTAAGTGCAAAGTCTGTTTTGGATATTACATTTTTTTCTTTCAAGATTGTCCCTTATCATTGGCACCATCCTGTAAATCTCATGAAAAAGATTACATCCCCTTACTTCCAATTTCTTTAACTCATTGAATGATTGTCTCTACTTATTGCACTTTGTTGTTTACTTAATTGACAGATTGTGTCCCCTCCTTGCTTTTTCCTGTATACCTTGGTGGAAGGTTATCACTCAGCATTATCATCTTATCAAGGAGCATAGTTCATCTGTGGGGATCTGCCACATTATTGCACTAGTCTCCTGCAGCAAAGCTGGTGGTTCCAGTCCAGCCATAGTTGCCCCTATCATCCAGTCGTAGAAATGGGTACCTAGCTCCTCGTGGACCTGGGAAAATGAAAAAAGGGCAGCCAGGTGTGATGCTGACCACATCATCCTCTAGTGTGCTAGTCAAGGAAGGTATAGGCACTAACATTTTATCCTCCAGATCTCTTTACTTTTACATGAGGGATTAAAATGTACCATTGGACCTGGTATTTTAACCTTGTCGAGAGCCGATCCCCGCTGTGCTGAATAATCCGCTGGGCTACTTTCACACAGTGCTGAATTTATTTTTGTCATCTCAAAATCTAAGATGCATCAGCGGTGCTGACAGTTTTTTGATCACCAGGAAATATCTCTCTCTCTCTGAACCTTAAGTGCCCAGGGCACATGGGACTTCCGCAAGGGTTTTCCACAAATGCCTGTCCTTCGCCTTTTTTTCTGCTCTTGCCCAGGTGAGCCCTCTATTGCTCAACATCCTTTCTGTTGTTCTTCTCCATGTCTCTTTTGGTCTACCCTTACTTCTGCTCCCCTGTGGTGTCCATCTTAGTGCTATTTTTGGTAGTGAGTTGTCAGTCATTCGGAGCACATGTCCCAACCATCGCCAGCGTCTTTCCTCAATAATTGTTGTCAGTGGTTTCATCTGCATTTCTGCTAATAAGATGTTATTTCTTATGGTGTTTGGCCAAAATATTTTTCTAATTCTTCGTAAACATTTAGTCTGGAGAGAATTCAACTTGTTTTCTATTGTTTTGGTGATTTTCAAGCATTCACTTCCATAGAGTAGTACACTTAGAACATTACTCTTAAATATCCTGATTTTCATATTTATGCTTAGTTTTTTTTATTTCCATATAGTCTGCAGCATTGCAAAAGCCTGGTTTGCTCTAGTAAGTCTGCTGTTGATGTCCTCTGTGCTGTCTCCATTTTCTACTACTCTGCTGCCAAGGTATACAAATTCGTTGACCTCCTCCACTAACTTGTTATCTACTCTGAGTACATTTCTGTTGTTCACGTTTTGCTTCATTAACTTTGTCTTTCCTACGTTGATCTTTAGTCCTATGTTGTTTGCATTCTGAGTTAGCTTGTTTATTTTATCTTGCATATCTTTGTGACTGCTTGATAATAGACAAATGTCGTCCGCAAAGTCAAGGTCCTCCAGCACTGTGTCAAGGGTCCATTGTAATCCTCTGCGTTTGTCTGATGTTGCCTCCTTCGTTAACCAGTCTACTGCCAAGATAAATAATGTTAATGATAGTACACATCCCTGTTTCACTCCTGTTTGTACCCTAAAGCTGCTGGAGGTTTGTTCTCCACAGATAACTTTGCACACACAGGGCTTGATTACATTCACTATCTTATGGGGGAGGCCATGACATCTTAGGATTTTCCACAGTGCATCTCTGTTGACACTGTCAAAGGCTTTCTCAAAATATATAAACAATGCATATGTTGTGCTATGCCACTCACTTGCCTGTTCTATTATTTGTCTAAGTACAAATATGTGGTCTGTGCATGATCTTCCTTTCCTAAATCCTGCCTGCTCTTTCTAAAGTTTTACTTCAAGTGCTGGTACAGTTCTGTTGATGATTATTCTGCAAAATACTTTACTGGTGAGTGGCAGTAGGGTAATGCCTCTCCAGTTCCCGCAATCTCTGAGGTCACCCTTCTTTGGTGGTTTTACTATAAGCCCAGTTTTCCACTCCTCTGGGGCTTTTTCTAGATCCCAAATTTGCTGTAATATCCGGCAAAGTTGTTTTGGTGTTTCTGTTTCTTCTGCTTTCAACATCTCTGCAGTCACTTCATCTTCACCTGGTGCCCTGTCTGATTTTAGCTTCTTTATCGCCTCCTTTACTTCATTTATTGTTATTGGTCTTGTATTGATGTTTAGTTCCGTTTTTGCTTCAGGTATGTCTATTGTTTGTGCTGCTTGTGTTCTGTTTAGTAGGGTGTTAAAGTGTTCCCTCCATCTTTCAATTTTTTCTCTTTCTCCACTGACCAGTTGTCCATTTTGTGTTCTTACTGCACTTTCACATCTTGTGTTGAAGTTACCTGTCATCTGCTTTGTGATTTTATATATGGTTTTCATGTCATTTGTATATGCTGCTTTCTCTGCTGTTTCTGCTAAGTTCTCATAGTGTTGACGTTTATCTTGATGGCATGATTCCTTCACTTCTTTGTCTTTTTGTGCATAATTACTTAAAACTTGTTCTTTAAGCCGTTGTGATTTGGTGTTCAGTAATTTTTTCTTGATTTCTTTTCTTTGCTCTATCTTTTTCCATGTGGTCTCGCTTATCCATTCCTCTTTTCTCCTTTTCCGATATCCCAGCACCTCTTTTGCTGTTTCCTGTAGTGTTTTATTGAACTCTAATATGGACATTTCTGCTTTGTCTTATAGGACACTGAAGCGGTTCTTAAGTACTATTGAGAATTCATTTCTCGTTTGCTGGTCTATCAGTTTTCTTGTATCAAAATGTATCTTTCTGTGTTCTCCGATTTTGGCTTTCCTTAATTTTAGTTTTATTTTTGCTACCGGAAGGTTGTGATCACTTCCTACATCTGCTCCTTTCCTTGTTTGCACATCTTGTAGTGACCGTTTCCACTTGTTGTTTATTAGTATGTGATCGATTTGGTTTTCTGTGGTTTTATCTGGTGACCTCCAAGTCACCTTATGGATGTTTTTGTGTTGGAAAATTGTCTCTCCGATGGTCATCATGAGAAAAAAATTATATACAGAATATACGTACAACACGTGAACACTGTACAACACACTGTCGTATAAAACTCAGTATGTGATCTGTACACAATATATTTACATGATAAAAAAGTATAAAAAATTAATTTTGCTGTCAATATATACAATACAGGTACAAAAACACTAGTCTTTTGCTGTCTTCAGTCAAGAAATCAGTCACCTACAGAGTAAAAATGGTCAGGTTAGACAGAGATGTAAAGGGTGGCTCAGACAGTAAATGTAGAAAGCACAGGCAAATGAAGTATTTGTGCTAGAATGCAGTGGTATCATGCTCGATGTGACTTATGATACGCCCGGAAACAATTCTTTGGACACAGATGAGGTTCGTCCGAGCACGTAGTGCAGTAGTAATAGGTGCGGACTTTCTTGTCTGCCCTCGAACAGTATAAACACCGTTTACGGAAATCTTTCATGTCAATCAGATGAACACCTTGGTGGCGTTCTGAGATAAGGGGATGTGCTGCTGCTCCCGTTTGCCTGGGAGCAGGCATACTAACTTCTGGAACGAAGCTGCTGTCTGCCAAGGATACCAAACCTTCAATAAGCTGGTTCTTGAAGAAGACCAGAGATTTGTTACTCCTGCCAGGGTTCTCTGAAAGCAAATATAAAGTGTGAGCATTCACCTGTGTTATTTCCAAAATCCAGTTGAATATTTTCTTCCACCACTTTATTGTCTTTCTAGAATGCATGCCATAGTATGAAACCTTTTGGTCAGCTCTGTCACATCCATTCATACACATGTTATATGTGTGAATGATCTCTGGTTTCTAGATCTCTCGTTGTCCTTCGATGAGAGGAATAGTGACAGCTTTTCCATGTGTTGTAACCACATGAACAGGCTTCTTTGACTTTTTGTTTGTTCAGGAAACACAGAGAACCTTACCATCATCTCTGACATGGTAAACAGGCTTGTTCTCCTCAAGTGTCTGAGTTTTCAGCTGCGGAGGAAAGCCCTTACGACAGATATTCAAGGTCCCAGTGTAATTGTGACCTTTTGACAGCAGATAATCAACCAGAGGAAGACTGGTATAAAACCTGTCTGCAAATATATGATGAGAAGCCTTCACTGGCTGCAAAAGTGTCTGAAAAACTTTCACAGCATGACTTGGACTGTCAGCAGTGGCAGGGTCATAGGAGGTTTGCTTCCCAAAATATATCACCAGGTTGAACACATAACCTGTGATGGAGTCACAAAGGCCAAACGTCTTGATGTTATATTTGGCTGGCTTGCTAGCATTATATTGCTTGTGACACCAGCGTCCCTTGTAGCCAATTACCTTTTCATTAATACTTATGTCTCTGAAAGGGTAAAAGGCTGCCTGAAAAGATGTGATCAGCTGATTGACAAAAGGTTCAATTTTGGCTTTACCTTCACTATCAGCTTCACCGACATGCAGCATAGTGCTGTATATCTTCAGAAACCTATCCCTACTAAACATCTGCCTAAAAAATGGTGACTGCAGATGGCCTGTGGTGATCCAATAGTCACTGAGTTTTGGTTTAGGTTGCATGCTCATGGAAATGGTAGTGGCCATGAACTTACACATTTCATGACGGCCAATAGGTGTCCATCCAGAATCATTACTACCATCACCTGCTTGGCTAAGTTTCATAACAGCATAAGCATTTATGCTGGCTATGAGACTGTCCAAAATATATATTGTAAATAGTGCAAAGAAAAACCCCAGTGGTGTCCGCTCACAGCCAACATCTAACAGAATACCACTGCCAGGATCACTGCTGCTAGGAGTTCCTAGCTCTTCATTCACCTGTGCTTCTCTCCAGTTAGATACTGGATTGTTATTTTCTCTCTGAGCAACAGAAACAATAGTTCTAGGTTGTTTCACAGGTGGAGGACTTATCCTGTTGCTCGGTCCAGCTAAAGAACTAGAACTAGTCGTAGGGCCATTGTCAGAGTCACTTTCACTATGCCTGTCACCGTCACTATAGGCAGATAAACTAACTACAGGTTCATCCACGTGAGAATTTGATTCAGTTATGGTCTTTCCATTACCTATACACTTAAATAAATTCAAAGCTGCCTTTGCACTGTTTCTAACAGGCCTACCACTACCTGAATAACGTGCAGTCACATTTGTAGAGTCGGTGGGTGTGTTCATTTTTTGAGTCGGTCTCGAAAATGTCGCTGAAAAACACAAATTCTTGATAAGATTTAAAGAATTCCTTTTCGAACGGTGTGTCCAGAAGTAAAGGAAGATTTTGGCATGTGCAGATAGTGGTTAACTAAAAAGTTAATTTCACATGTGAACGAAACAAAACAGGGTGTCCCATAGGGGACTTTAGATTGTCGACGTAAACCAGACATGGCCCCTGCAGGGTCCAGATGGGTGGAGAGAGTTAATAAACATATTTTTCTACAGGCTGGACCTGAGGTGTACAGAAGATTATTAATAAACATATTTTTCTTCAGGTTGGTCCTGAGGTGTAGGCAGGATGCCAGGACAAGGTTTGCCAAATTGAGGTCAGACGTCTTGGTCAAGATGGAGTTGCTTGACCAGAAGCATGGTAAGTATGCCAGGTTTTCTGAGCCACGTAAGGAGCATTGTAAACAGTGGCACATGATGTGTTCTGTGTGAGTATAGTTATACTCAGATTATAAGGGTAGTGCAGTGATTTGAGATCTGTCATCTCATGGAAAGGGAAAGTGTTCTATATCAACTTGGAATATTCCAGTTGGCCCAGCTTGAAAAACAGAAAATAAGCACCTGGCTCATGTGTTAGGGAATAAAAGTAGAAAATCTGAGAGTAACTGCCTTATGTCTAAGGGCAAGCCATTAAAAATGTGAAGAATAAAGCATTTTGCTTTGCTATACAAGATACTTGAGTGTGCTTAAGAACTTCCTGAAGAAGTTGTGGTATAGCATTGTTTTTCTTTATGTCTGCGTTATCATTTATGAATACTTATCTATAGCCACAAGTCTACTTAACTTTATTTATGTGTGTAGAACATTAATGCAGCTAGAAAATTTTGGGAACTTGATTTATGAGAGATATATGAGCAGACCCAAAGTTTGAATATAGTTGAAAAGTGAAATAAAGAGTACATAAAGAATGTTATCAGATGTACATGCACTCAGAAGAAAAGAGAAAACTAAAATCACAGTGCACATTAACAATGGTTAATGCACTCACCTGGTGACCAGAAGGTCCTAGATTTCAAATACCCTACTGGACAAAAGTTTTTTTTAGACCAACTGGCTCTGGGGTCAATCCAGCCACAGGAAATGGCTACCTGCAGTTTCCCTAGGAAAACAAAGACAGCAAGGACAAGTTGTGACTTCCATACCTCATAATGAGGAAAACAAAGACAGCAAGGACAAGTTGTGACTTCCATACCTCATAATGCAGTGGCTTAGAAATGTGAAAGTCCTAACACTTCACACCCCTTTGGCCTGCAGAAATCAGGGGACACTATATATAGATGTAGATATATATAGATATGTATATATATATTTTAAAAAATCAAACTGTCTCACATTACATGGCTTCTGCATATTTCCCCCGGCAGTACAAGACATTGTGTTTCAACTTCAGAAGTTTGTGACAGCCATGGCCAAGTACCACACTGATTGCCACGATGTTATGCAGAGTGCTCTTGTCTTCCCCATCGAGGTTGACCTGTCTCGTGGCACCTTCACCTATGACACTGCCAACAGTTTTAATGATGGTGGCGATGATGATGAGGAAGAAGAAGAAGAAGAAGAAGTAGAGGAAGATTGGCGAGGTGATGAGAGAACTCAGATACATGGAGGTGTCCTCACAGGAAATTTACTTGGAGATTAAAATCCACAAAATATGTCTGTGCTCATTTGAATAATACAAAGTGTGCCAAAAATCATTATAGGGGTTTGAATTTTGATAACTGAAAAACTACACTTTAACTTTTGGGATACGTTGTGTATTCAGATAAGAAAAGGTTGTGAGGCAGGAGAGTGCTTGAAACTGTCAAAGTGGAGTTTGTGGGGGACATTTATATTTGTTTGGGGATTTGCCGTGTTGAATCACACACTCAACATTATTCTTGATTGTTCAATGACCAAACGAGTATTGGGTGACATGTTCTAGAAGGATTGTATTTGTATACATCAAATAATTGTATGCACACAAAATCTGTGTGTTTACAACAACAGAATTAAGGAATTGGCAAAGTGGGTTGGCATTGTAAATGAAGAACGAATAAAGAACTTGAGAAAGCCAAGAAGGCAATTGTAATTTTGACTTGAATCCTTGTCAGAATTATGTAACAATGTTATTATATCAGCAAGGAGGTTAAGATCAGTTAATACAAAAAAGTGTTCAAATCTTTTATCATAATATGTGAAAAAAAGGTCTGATTTAGTCACAGTTTTATACATTATATATAAAATGTGTCTCTTTTTTCACTCCATATAGTTATATGCTATCACATTCCTTTTTTTTCTTTTATTGCAAACATGAGATGCATCTTTAGTGCCATGAATATGTACATTCTTTTGTGTAATTTCATACAGTAGTTCATCAAGCTTTGCTCTGTTTATTTTTGTCATTAATGCTGTTTTTATTTGTTTGTATACTAAAGAGGCAAGCTTCGTAATCTTATCCTTTGATGCTGTGATAAAAAATATTAACTGCTGTTTAGGGCAGTGGAGCTAGGAGTATATGTTTAAGAACTACACGCTTGCAATATTCAGAGTGCGTCATCTGACTCATTTACAGATAACACCAGAAACAACATTCTAGAGGCACAGAACATGATAAGCTAATTGCTGGTTTTAGTTTTTTTTTGTTGATGAAAATGTTATAGACTGGGTGCTCCCCCTACATTCAGAAAGTTTATATGAACATTCTTTTGCTTCCTGCCATCATCAGTGACATAATCCTGTAAAAAAGAAAAGCAAATATTGACATAGTGTATGGGAAACATGAATGCTGAGGTGATTTGCCTCACAGCAGACATAAATAACAACTTTCTTTAGGAAACTGTCATTTGTATATAGAAAGCTGCTTAGTGGATACTGCAGTGTTGGTATAGAAGACCATGTAGTAGATCATGCATTGTGGATATAGAAAGGTGTTGTTAGTGGATACTACAGTGTTGATATAGAAGACCATGTAGTAGATCATGCATTGTGGATATAGAAAGGTGTTTTTAGTGGATGATGCAGTGTTGGTATACAAGATTGTATAGTAGATCTGCAGTATGGATAAGAAAGCTAAATAGTAGATAACTGCTGTGTGAATATAGCAAAATATTGCTGATACTGCAGCACAGATAACTATAGCTATGCTGTGGAAATCCATTTTGTGTTATAAATTGCATCAGGAATAGCTTATTGTAATTCTTTCAGTGATATATGCTCTGTGTATGGGCATACATTTGCATTTAGACATATGAGCACATGAGCATTATTGTGTATGTTGTTATTTGTTGATGAGATTCATGATCTTAGGAAGTCATTTTAAGGAGGCTTTGAGATACACTGAGGATGTTTATATGGGCTCTTATGTGTCACTGGAGTTTTGTGATCTGAGGATACTACTGTTTTTAGTATTTATTATCTTAGTATAATACTGTTTTTGTCATTTATGATCCTAGAATGCTAACATTTTTATGATCTTAGGATACCACTGTTTATGGTTTATGGTCCAAGGATACTATTTTATGTTTGGATACTTCTGTGTTGTGATTTATGGTCTTCAGATACTACTGTTTATGATTTGTGGATACTTCTGATTTTTTTATTTATGGTCTTCAGATACTACTGTTTATGTTTGGATACTTCTGTTTTTTTTTTTAAAATTTATGGTCTTAACATGTACTGTTTTTATAAATGTATCATTGTTTGCAGATGTAGTCATACTTGGATAGAGTCCAGCATATACACTTGTTTGAGAGGTGTTATATGAGTTATTTGCTTTGTACATATATACAAGGAACAGCAGACACCCCAAAGAGCTGCATACATATAAAGAAAGAAACAAAAATCTGTCCATATCTCTGAGCTGTCCATGTGCAAGAATTGGAAACAGAGAATCTTTATCTGTGAAATAAAGCATCAGAGAACATAGGACCCAGAGAAACAGGATATGAAATGGGGATATTTGAAAATGAACTATCAATACAAGAGTGCTAAAACAACTTATTTGTAACTGGTTTGCATGGTCTTATGATATAGCATGGTCAGTCCACAGACTAAGCTTACAGTTGCCAAATTTATAAAGAAGATTAAAACAGATTGTCCTAGACTGCAGATGCAAACACTTTAAAGAAATACAGCCTGATGGCTTGCCATATATATATATGCACACACATACATATATGTTATTTTTTACATTTGAATTTACATGCATATGTTACATGATTTTTGTATGATGGGTTAGTTATATGGTATTTGTTTTGGTTTCATGTATATGAGTTACATGATTTGGACATTAATTACATTTATATGAAGTATATTACCATGGATTGCATGCATATTCAGTATAATATTGCATGGCAGTAATACTATCAGATTATTCCTGTCTGTCATTTGCTCTCTTGTGAGATCAAATTGGACTCCCTGTGGCAATCAGTCTCAGATTTCTCTCACCTCTGTATAGTTTCTCTTAAGGGTGTTGTTGACACACATCAGGTAACTGATATGTAACTCATATTAAGCCAGTGGTAGATACATACAAGTTTATGCACGAAAAAGTATGAAAACAAAGTAGGAGGGTCTGAGAAATGTGTGTATAAAATAGATTTTACGAAGGAATGAATGACAAGTTGGTGCTCCAGTATGGAGCTAGTCATGAAAAGATTTTCTACACTTTTAAAAGAAAAACCTAGATAGAAAACTTTATAAAAGTAGTATACATAAAGCTCTGAGGGGAATGAAAATTGCCAGAAGGAAGAAGTTATTACATTCATGTTATTTTTATATACATTTTAGTACTTGTGTATGTTTGCACTAGATGTCTCTAGCACAGTGGCCAATACAATTTAAGTTTTACATTCCACTTCTAGTACATTGAGGGATATGTTTATAGATCCCTCTCGTAGTACATTGAAGGATAAACTTCTAGACCCCACTTCTAGTACACTGATGGATAAACTTATAAGTTCAAGACACCACTTCTAGTACAGTGAAGGATAAACTTCTAGACCCCACTCCTAGTACATTGAAGGATAAACTTCTAGACCCAACTTCTAGTCCCAACTTCTAGTACATTGAAGAATAAACTTCTAGACACCACTTCTAGTACATTGAAGGATAAACTTCAAGACCTCACTTCTAGTACATTGAAGGATAAACTTCTAGACCTCACTTGTAGTACAGTGAAGGATAAAATTTAAGTTCTAGACCCTACTTCTAGCACACTGAAAGATAAACTCTAAGCCCCAAATGTCACCAATTCTTTAATGCAGGGAAAGGTAAACTTAGTCCTTGCATCCATCTGTCACACTGATGATTTTTTTAAAGTGAAGCTCAATAGTTATGTACCTTTCTGTTTAGATTACTTTTCAAATTTTTATCCATTTAAAAGTCTCTTATATGAGTTTTCACTTCATTTCTCCGATCCAGCAGCCATTTGAGCTTGTGTTCTTCAGCTGGAAGTGATGATAAAGTGTCTGTACTTATATGGGTAAAATCTACTTTGGTGATCCTTTTTGGGCTAATTTGTTTTTGCATTGTCTGTGTCTTCAGTTTTCTCACTTTAACACTAATCTCACTCCTTACCAGCACTAGTTTTGCCTTAAAACAGCAGAATTAATTTCAAACATTCCTAGTCAGAAAGGTGGCCAGGTTAGCTGAATGGTTAGGTGCTCGGTTTAGTCCGAGCAGTGTGATTTTTTTTTGGTGCGCACCGAAAAAAAAAAAAAAGGCCCTGGGGTCAGTCCAGCCTCTAAAAATGAGTACCAGAGAATTCTGGGAAGGTAGAGCGGCCAGGCGTGATATTGATCCCATCACACTGTCATGTGCCGAAGGTCATGAAAAATATGGGCCTGACACCGTATTCTCCAATATGCCTTTATGGCATAGAAACGGGAATTGTACATTACCTTTACCTTGTCAGAAAGACCTTGAATTGTTACTTGAGAAAAGCAATTTGATATGCAATAAAATGATTATTATCACAAATAATTTTCTTGTTGTGTCATCTAGTAAAGCAGCATGTAACTGTTAACACATTCCATTTGGAAATGATAATTTTAAGTCCAGCTGAAAGGAAGAAGTTTAGTTGGAAGCAGCAAAAGTAAGTAAAAAGTTGTGAATTATCTGTGGGATATAAATGACATTTTTTGCTATTCAAAAATACAAAACGGTGATGTACATTCAAGCAGACAGGCTTGGCTGCATGTTAGTACAAGAACCACATAGCAAAAAAATTATGTAAACTCAAAATTCTGTTTAAAAAAAAATGTGTATTCTTTCATGTAGCAAATGTCTTCCAAATGATGACTACTTGATTACCTAAAACTGCAGACATCATATAAATACTGAAACATTTAAACAAACTTTTAAAAAATGTAACCTACAGTTAAAAAAAAAATACATTTAATTATCATGTTCCTTTTGTAAACTAAAACTAATGTAATAATTCTGCTATTATATATTGATAAAGGTAGGAAAAATGTATATTTTTTTCATGTTTTGAATTCCTACATTATGTGCCATCAAATGTTTGAGCGCTTACAAGGGTGAATTAATACGCATCAAATAAGTGAAAACACTGATCGAAAGATTTTCATTAAACCTTGACTCAAATTTATATCTTAATATGACATGTAATATTAAAATATATTTCAAAGATGGATAATGACAAAAAAAAGTTTTCTTTTAAAATATTCCACAATCTGTTATTTTGAGAGAAATTCAGTGCCCTTTGTTCATGTCACAGATTACAGTAACATGTTCTTACATTAAATTCATGATGAGTTGACAGTCATAAAAATGCCACATCTAGCCATCCAATAACATACAATAAAATGAGAACAATCACTCAGAATCAATACTGATTGTTGCCACTGAGCAATAAGAGGATGGGTGAACCTGATCAAATCAACCTTCATTTGGTGAAGAGGTGGCTACTGCAGACTTTGGTGTCATTATTTTGACCTGAGCTTAATAACACGCAAATAAGTGCCCAGAAAAAAGTGATGTACATAATCCAGAACATATAATCAGATCTTTATCTGAGGTCTAAGTTATGGAATTGCTGTCAAAACCTGGGGAAGATGAACTTCCATCCTGGTAGCTGGGCTCTGCACACAGGCTAACCCAGGATCTGAACATGAAGAAGAATCAGCAGAAATGTTTAATGTATGACAGTTAAGATAGAAGTTGTGGGTGGAGTCAGTGTGTGATGTACGGCTGTCACTATCAAGCAACAGCTGCACAACATTGTTGATAATGAGAAAATGAAGTTATATAACACTAAAACTGTGAGTGACTTCTGAGGGCTCTATAACAACACAAAATACAGGGCAGCTGTCATTAGTGGTCTTGAAAATGTTTGGCTTGAAAGGAATTTGTTAGATATGCAAAGTGATCTAATTCTTAAGGCACAGATGTTCAGTGTCACATTCATGGTCACAATGCCAAATGGATGTTATCTGTGAAAGCTGTAAATGTGGCATACAAGTGCCTGATGAACTGAAATGAATGAGTGACAGCTGCTAAAATATACAAGAAATGTGAACTATCCAATCTGTGGACTGGTCTAAAGTTGGCATTTGTGCACAAACTAATCAAACACACAGCCAAAACATAAAGATGGCTGCATTAACATTTCTAAGATTACCTTTAGGCACAGATGAGCATATTTATTGGTGGCATAGTAAAAGGATTTTCCTTGGGCCAGCGGTGTGCTCAGATATTGATAGAGAATCTATATCTCAGCCAGCAATGATCAGCTTCTGGAACAAGTCATCAGACTGCTTACTACTGATAATATAATGTGGAAATAAAACGTAAAAATAAAAACAAGGGACCATCAAAGCCCCCAGAACGATCTTGTTCAATCATCTTTATGCAGTTTGTTGGATGTTTGATTCTGGCCTCTGCAACCCCAGTCATCCAAGCTTTCAAAAACAGGTACCTGGCTCCTGGAGCTAGAGAAGGAAGGGTAGCCAATCACATCACTCTATAATGTGCGGACAGGTAATGGAAAATATGGGCACTGACACAATATCCCATATGAGCCTCAGTGACATGAAGCAGGTGAAGGAAACTACAGGCACCAACACCATATCCCCTGTATACCTTGATGCTATAACACAGGCCAACCGCTGCCTTCCTGCACCCAACCACTGGTTAATTCTTCCTGGTGTGAGACTGAACTCTGGGTTTCTCACTCACAAAATTTTCTTTCTCTCACAAGCTACATGCTTTGTCTGAATTTCAAAATCTTCCAAACTACTTTATTTCAAAATCTATCCAAAACTCCATGCTTCCATGTGTTACTATACAGGATGTTCCACAATAGTCCCTGTGCAGTTTATGATGGCTAAGACAAACTATTCAATTACTTAACAATAGCTGATGAATGCTTTACCATTCATGATTAAAATTATGTTGAAGCCTATATTAAAAATCTTTCCAATGATGTTTATTGTAAATTTGCAACATTTACGCATCTGAAATTATTTTTAAATTTAAAACTGCACAAGGAGTTTTGGGACGCTCTGCACAAAACACAACCACAAGAGAAATTACAATGTAAATAATAAATCATGTTTTACATAAACAGAACAGTAACATGTGATACACCTGCATAGAGATAGGTAGCACTAACAAAAAAACAGCAACAGTTATCTATAACTGTTGATAATGAGAAAATGAAGTTATGTAACATTGAGAAGTGAGAATCACTTTTGAACAATCTATAACAATTTTTTAAAAATGTTATGTACAATATACAAAGATTTAGAAATACCAAAAACATTGGTGGGATTTAATATGAAACCAGCAGGGAAACTGAAAAAAGTTTACTAAAATTTATAAAAGTGTTAAAAATAAGTGATCGTTAACTCAGTGAGTGACAGACTGTTAACTCGGTGAGTGACAGACTGTTAACTCGGTGAGTGACAGAATGTTAACTCAGTGAGTGACAGAATGTCAACTCAGTGAGTGATGGATTGTTAACTCAGTTAGTGACAGAATGTTAACTCAGTGAGTGACAGATTGTTAACTCAGTGAGTGATGACACAGTCCACAAAATGGAGCTTGCTGGAAGGTCTGCTGGAATGAAAAATTTGTACGAGTTAAATGCTAAAATCACTAAAGTCAGAGATAATGTGACTTCCTGAAAGAGTGTTCAGGGTACATATATAACAAATGAGGAATATCTAACAGAAACCAATAAAAAAAAACCATTTTCATTTAACACTGTAAGAAAGAAGAGGTGGAGGGAGGGACAGACATCTTAAATATTCCATTATAAGAAGCAAATCGCCGAGCACTATCAAGATGTCTGTCTTCTCAACACTAAATGGAAGAAGACAAAACAAGATCATATGAAAGTGACAGCCAACAGTCTTTGGACATCAGGTAATGAGATGGCCATGAGTTGAAACTGTCATCACAACTGGGAAGAAACAGAAAGGGAGACAGATGAAGACCAGGAGAGAAGATCAAAACTCACCAACTGAGTTGATGGAAAATATCAAGGATTATGAAATAAGATTACCAACACGTCTTAGCAAAATACCTGATGAGGATTATTTATTTTTGTTTTATTTTGTTTAATCTGGCATATACTCTGATTTGTGGCTTGGTTTGTAGTTAATTCTCACAATTATTTCAACACAAATATCAGAATAGGAGACAATTTTCCCATAATAACCAGTGACTGCATTTGGATTTTTTAAAACTGGTACAACTGCATCTGTCTTTCACCTTGTATGAAGTACTTTCTGAAATATCGTTTTTTTTTTCAATATGACATTTGGCACATTATACTTTTTTTTCCCCTTAAATGTAAAATTAATCACTTTACAAACACTAGCGGGAATTAAACATTCGTGTGAAATTTTGTTATTATCTTATTTGCTGGGAGACTTAATTCTTACATGCTCACATGCTGAACCAAAGTCAAATCTGACAGATTCTCCTCCATGCAAATTGAGCATCATCAACCTACTTGCCCGATTTTCCTCCAATTGATTTCAGTGGTTGCTTTTTTTACTAGATTTTTCAAAATATAAGCCAGTTATGGTCACTGATAACCTCCAAATGTTTAGTTTTTTCTCATTTTTTTATATAGGTAATTTAAGAGTGATTGTTGGTTAACACAATCACTGAATAACACAGCCTTTTCTTTTTTTCAATAGAAACTCAAACTTGCCACGTTGAATAACTGAATGTGCCACCAAAACTTTGTGGGTAAAAATGTAAACAAATGTCTACAGAAATAACAACCCAAGATATTTTAAACATAAGGGAAGGTGCAGCAAGAATTCAGCAAACACAAACAGAAGAACTGCATCAAAGATTGGCACACATCTTGGAATATGACATATGACATGACAACATGCCAAGTCCCAACTCAAAGCTGGACCTAAAAGAAAACTCAGCATTAGCTGACCTCTCTGGCTGCAAGACTGTGGCACAAACAAAGTTTTTTTTGAAGTGCTGCATGGAAAGTTTGCACCGAAAGCCCTTTTAAATAAACATTTTCAAAATTGGTAACTTCATCTTCTTTGTGATCTGCGTCAAAGACAAGGATGATTATTTAATAACAAAAATGTGATTGTATTAAATCTGATGTCCAAGCATATGGACCAGTGGTACTCACAGTGCATGGTACCAGCCCTCCCTTCCCTGGCGGGAAGATCCAGGTACTCACAGTGCATGGTACCAGCCTTCCCTTCCCTGGTGGGAAGATCCAGGTACTCACAGTGCATGGTACCAGCCCTCCCTTCCCTGGTGGGAAGATCCAGGTACTCACAGTGCATGGTACCAGCCCTCCCTTCCCTGGTGGGAAGATCCAGGTACTCACAGTGCATGGTACCAGCCCTCCCTCCCCTGGTGGGAAGATCCTGGTACTCACAGTGCATGGTACCAGCCCTCCCTTCCCTGGTGGGAAGATCCTGGTACTCACAGTGCATGGTACCAGCCCTCCCTTCCCTGGTGGGAAGATCCTGGTACTCACAGTGCATGGTACCAGCCTTCCCTTCCCTGGTGGGAAGATCCAGGTACTCACAGTGCATGGTACCAGCCTTCCCTTCCCTGGTGGGAAGATCCAGGTACTCACAGTGCATGGTACCAGCCCTCCCTTCCCTGGTGGGAAGATCCAGGGAGTTGTGATGGAAAAGAGAGCAGCAAGGGGTATCAAAACCATTTAAGAAAAGAAGTTCTGGAGAATGTCACGGCTGTAGTCTAGGAGGTGGGGAGGGCTGGAAAAAAAGTTATGGCAGACCAGCTGTTTGTGAACGAGGCAACTACATCTCGGGCAAAGGTTAAAAGTTAAAAGCAGGTAACAATCAGGAAGGTAAGAAACAAGCACTGACACAATGAGAGAAATCAATTATTCACATGTATATATAAATGAGAGAAATTAATGATTAATATTTATATTTAAAGGAGGGAAATTCAATAACATTCCTGCCAATTACATGAATACAATCTGAACTAACATTGGGGACTCATCAAGTACATCAAAGACCAACTAACTGTGCTTGTCTGCTAATCTTGTCTGGCTGTATTCAAAGATGTCAAAGACTAGACCTCAAACACTAGTAACAACGATACAGCAAATACTAGTAACAATGACATAGCAATCACTAGTAACAATGATACAGCAAACACTAGTAACAATGTTACATCAAATACTGGTAACAATGACACAGCAAACACTAGTAATAATGATACAGCAAACATAGCAGCAGAAGGCACATGGACAGAAGTGGTATATAATGGAAGAATTATTCATCTTCCACTGGTTAAACTTTAGTGGGAAGAAAAATGGTCTCGACTTTCTGTTGTTCTTAAAGAGGAATTTACGGGTAGGTTTCTTGCAATCACGGTGTAACAAACTGAGGATTACAGGACTGCACCAAATGCAAACAACAACTGATCAAGCTTCCAACGCTGCACAGCACTAACTCAAGTGATTCTGAATAGAAAAAAATTTATCTATAACGCAAAATGGATTTATCACGTTATTCAACACTGGAGTTGTTACTACATGCTAAATATGGAAACCAGTTACAAGGATAAAGTTCACACTTTTCTCCAAGTTCTAGCCTGGAATTACAACTTCTGCTTCAGATATACAACACATAGCTAGATTTAGTGTGTATACGTCACGCTTTCTTGGAGAATGCTTTCTGGAATGATGTACGTATACAGTAGATCACCTTGGCACCAGCTGAACAAGAACAATTTGTTCAAAAGTCTCACTCAACAAGTACAGCACACACACACAAAATTTCTTATTGAAAAAGGGCTTTCACAGGAACACAGAACAAAAGTGCCAGCTGGTATCTATCATAAACTTTTACACAACCAATTTACATTCTTAATTACTCCTCTTTAGTTTTCCCATTTCCAACCAAGGCACAAACAAGTTTCACAAAGAAAGCAACACAGAGCCCATGACAATACATACTCAAGAATACTCAGCGAAGGTGCCTGCTTGCTGGTGCTAAACTTATGTACACGTGAATGATTTCTGCTCTCAGCGAAGGTGCCTGCTTGCTGGTGCTAAACTTATGTACACGTGAATGATTTCTGCTCTCAGCGAAGGTGCCTGCTTGCTGGTGCTAAACTTATGTACACGTGAATGATTTCTGCTCAGAAGCACAAAGGCACTCATGTTTTACGTTTGAAGCAAACCATTATACGAGTACATACATATGAAATCCTAATTCAAAAAGATTAATGTATGATGTTGATTATGAGATTGAACTCAAGTGATGATGAGTAACAAATCAGTTTCCAATGCACATTGTAAAACATCATATCTGCAGGCTGCATTACAACAGATGATGTAAAGGCACAAAATATGTCTTACGTTAAGACATGAACTTACATCAGATGAGATCATGGCAATATGCCTCCCTTATGTAATAAATCAAAAAATGGTAATACAATGTATATACACTAGTTCAAAGGTCAAGCTGAAAGAAGAAAGAAAATATAAGGAAAAAAAACTAGTCCTGGTAATATGATGTGGCAGTTTTATCTAGAAGTCACCACATTTTGAAAAAAGATTGAAAGTTTTAACTGACTTAAACTGGAAGTAACACTGACAATACTAGACTGGCTAAAATAAAAGGCAGACTGCGAATGGACAAGGGTGACATTGCTAAAGCTGTATTGGAATGACTGCGGGAAAATGAAGAGTAGGAATGAAAGGACAATGTAGCTGTGAAGTGACTGCTGGAGCTAGGACAAATTAAGGCTGCTAGTAGGAAATCAAAACTGTGGTACAAAATGTATCATAAACAACCAACACTTGACAGGAACTATCAGCAAACAAACTCTTGAGTGGATGCCGCGCACACGGCAAGCATATATGGGGCTGTCTTAAATGCAGTGATGCCAAAGTCTGAATTCTGAATCATGAAACAGTGGAGATAACTCACAATAAGTTCACCATCGTTTGAAGCAAAGAAACATCCAGAAAGACAGCACTGCCAGGTTGAAGGCACATTTACATGCATAAAACAAGGATTACGCAGATATAATGCCTAGAAGTGCTCAACACTATTGCTCAAGCAATGCACAAACCCAAAGTTTTTTGGACTTGGGTTAATGGATTCACTTTACTTCCTGCAGCAGACAGCAAGATTCTAAGACATGATGTATAAGGAGGAGAAGGAGCAAGAAGAAGAACCTGTAACACCTACAAGAATACAAATGCACAGGTTTCTAGAGTGAAGGCACAGAGAGTGACTAGTTAAGCTGTTCTCCTGCACTGTTTCTTCCATTCCTGCACAAGAGCTTTATATGACAAATTACGACCTTATTCAACAGCACTTAACCTACTAAAAATAAATTGTAGTGTTTCATAATCAGGAGTTGCGTAATTTTAACTTGTAACTTTAATGGCTTAAAAAAAAACAAAAAAAAAACTGCAGTTATATAGTTTTCCTCCACAGCTGGGTATTTGTAATTTTAAACTGCTGTGAATGGGGAAAACAAGTCTCACATCAGTTCCTGGTCAGACATGGCAGCAGTGATGAAATCAGAAACACCAAGGACTGCACAAGATGAAGATGCATGGTAACCAACCAAGCGGCACTGCACATAATAACAATAATAAAATATCCAAGACTATAAACTCTACTTTGAGGTTTCCGTTCTACTCTAAGGAGTGACGAACTGAAGACTCTCTCCACAGTGTGCATGTAAACAATGAACTGTCTTGCTTGACTTTGATTTTAAGCCATTCTCTTACAATGTTTCTTCTTCTACTGTCTGGGTGCTATGTAAAGATAAACAATTAGAAAAAAAAGTTACACAGCTGCCGTGTTTTTCCATAAACATCATACTATACCTACTTTTAGCTTTGATGGTTGTTTATAATTACAAATTACCAACCATGGTAACTGGTTGTTAGTTTATGTTTATTTTTTTCTTTACAAAACTATCCACTCACGTATGAGGGGAAAATAAGAGACACACCTTCATGTTTCTCATATTCAATTTGTAAACAATGAATAGAATGAATGAATAAATGTAACACAGCTCAGGTATGTACAGCATGAAGACATTCAACATTACAAAATATATATTATAATAAGTTAGCCAGATAAAAAAAATCATGTACACCCAAAGAGATCAAGTAAATCCTTGTTTTGGCAGCTGAATATTTTAAAAGAATAAAAATATCATATAAAAGACATATGATTTCCCTTGTGTTCCTGGAACTACTTTTTTCCAACATCTTATATATTCTCTCATAAATATGATAATCTACATAGGTTAACATTAATTCTGATTAGTTAGAAATGCACAATGACACCTTCGTCTGTGTAAATTTAACTCTTAGACTACCATAAGCCATTTAAATGGCTTTTTACAAAACTGAAATGTCAAGACCTCCTTTCAAAAGCTGAAATTCATACTTTGCAATAAGTCACTATCTATGAGAGTCAGGAAGAAAGTGCTGCACAGTTACACTGGACCAGTCTTGTTCTATGGATGTGAAACTTACAGTAAAGAGACGTACAAAGAAGGCAGGAACCAGATGACATGTGGTTCTTAAGAAGAAAGCTCAAGGCACCACGGACAGCGGGAAAATCAAACGAGGAGGTTCTGAAAGAGGCACAAGAAACAAGGAAAACTGTAACAAAGATCAGAAAATGATCATCTAAATTTGTGGGACATGTTTGGAGGAGAGGCTGACTAGAGCATCTAATGGCAACAGGGAAGATGGAAGGTAGACAGAGGTAGACAGAAAGAAAAGATGTTTGATGGTTTGGCATCCTGGCTCGAGAAATGCTCAGTGACAAGCCTGTTGGGGTGCACAAGGGATTGAGGGTTACAGAATGACATGATATCCTCCACCTGTTGGTGGGGACATTGAGAGAGAGAAGAGAGAGAGAGGGTGGGGGTTAGGTGGTAGGGAAGGAGTTCACAGTTTTAAACTGTAAGCATATTTCCTGGTGAAGTATGGAGTCCATGTCAGTCAATCATTTGCATGTCAACTGTGGAAGTTTGCCTCCCTAACAGCTCTCCTGTAGGCCTCTCGAATGTAAGAAAGATGCCTTGCTGCTGATACATCCATTTGTAGATTATTAACGATGTCTTGTGACCATCTTCGCCTTGGTCTTCCTCTCTTTCTTTTTCCTATTATGTATCTTTCCAAGACTGTCAGCTCTAAATTCTCATGACATTTAATTTTGTCCAAAATATTTAAGCCTTCTCTGTTTAATCCTCTTTACTAGCCAACCTTTTCAATATTAAGTTCTTGTAGTATGGATATATTTGTTCTTTTTTGTGTCCATGATATGTGAAGAACTCTTCTGTAACATTTTCATCAGCGGTTCTCAGACCCTTTTGCTGCACAGCCCACATTTAAAAGTCAAACATTTTTGCAGCCCACTAATAAAGTGCTTTATATTTGCAAGGTATAAATCTAATTTTATAAAGTATTATGTAATATTTTCTCTACATGTTTAATTGCTTATTCTCTCTCTCTCTCTGAACCTTAAGTGCCCAGGGCATATGGGGCTTCCACAAGGGTTTTCCACAAATGCCTGTCCTTCACCTTTTTTTCTGCTCTTGCCCAGGTGAGCCCTCTATTGCTCAACATCCTTTCTGTTTTTATCTCTCTGTCTCTTTTGGTCTACCCTTACTTCTGTTCACCTGTGGTGTCCATCTTAGTGCTATTTTTAGTAGAGAGTTGTTAATCATTTCAAGCACATGTCCCAACCATCGCCAGCGTCTTTCCTCAATAATTGCTGTCAGTGGCTTCATCTGCATTTCTGCCAACAAGATGTTATTTCTTATGGTGTTTGGCCAAAATATTTTTCTAATTCTTCGTAAACATTTAGTCTGGAAAGAATTCAACTTGTTTTCTATTGTTTCGGTGATTATCCAGCATTCACTTCCATAGAATAGTACACTTAGAAACTGCTTATTCATTGCTACATAAAAGTTCTTTTCATTTACCTTAAAGATGGCACTGTTTCTGGTTGGACAGCATGTCTATTCTGGCTGGAATTTGTGACAAACACACTCGAAGATCATCCTCCACGTTCATTCTTGAACGATATTTGGTTTTCATGGTGGTCAGTGCAGAAAATGAAACTTCGCATAAATAAGTTGTTGAAAAAGATACAACTTTCATCGCCAGGGCTGACAAAAACAGATATTCCAGGTAAACAGTGCACCAAAAGGAAGAGATATCCATAGCGGGGTCGTTAAATTTGATTTGTAATGTGTGATTGCTAGACAGTTTCACTAATTCTTCTTGAGCATTCATTCATGGAATGAATTCAAGAACAATGCAGAGATAAGACAGATGACTGAACAACAACCAGTCTCACGGGTGATCAGGAAAAGGAGATGGACATATGTTGGCCACTTGATGAGAAGAAATGAGCAGAGAATCCCAAAACAAGCTATCAAGTGGAACACAACAGGCCGAAGAAAAAGGGGCAGACCGCGTGAAACTCTGAAGAGAACATTATTAAGAGAGGCCAAGTTAACAGGCATAGAATCCTTTGTTGAGGTTGAAAGACTCGCCGAAGACAGGAAATATTGGCGAACTACTTTGCGAGCCCTATGTGACGTCTAACGGCACGGGAAGGATATAAGATATATAAGATAAGATTCATTCATTCATTTGCATGTCCCTTGTGGAACTTTGCCTCCCTAACAGCACTCCTGTAGGCCTCTCGGTTGTGAGCAAGATGGCCTGCTGCTGATGCATCCATTTGCAGATCATCAATGATGTCTTGCAGCCATCTTTGCCTTGGTCTTCCTCTCTTTCTTTTTCCCTTTATGTACACTTCCAAGACAGTTTTCTCTAGATTACCATGATGTTTAATGTGTCCAAAATATTTAAGTTTTCTCTGTTTAATACTCTTTACTAGCCAGCCTTCTTCAATATTAAGTTATTGTAGTATGGATATATTTGTTCTTTTTTGTGTCCATGATATTTGAAGAACTCTTCTGTAGCATTTACATTCACAGGCATTTATGTGTTTCTCAGCTGTTTTGTTAAGTGTCCAGGTCATACAGGCATATGTTGCGATGGAAAAAATGCATGCCCTTAAAAATCGTATTTTTGTAGTTCTGTCTGTTCCTCTCCACAGATTCTTTAGTTATTTTACTTTCTGAAGAGCAATAGATGTCCTCCTTTTAATTTCCCTCATTGTATCCCCATTATTAGTTAGCAGTGATTCAAGATATTCAAAACTCTCCACTTCTTCCAGTTTTTCCTCATTGGCAGCTGCCTTGTTTTCTTCTTGTGCACGACCAGTTAATTCAGAGAATGCACACTGAAAAGGATTACGAATACAACTGTATGCTTTAATGTCTTCAGGTGTGAAGTATTTGTCAAAATATTCAGCAAGAGATGTCAGATGTCCTTTTATTACACCAGTGACCCCTTCATGAATCTCGCCATTAACTTCACTGCTCTCTATAAATTGACAGAACAAGTGAAACATGATATGTGATTTGTTCTCGAGTCGAGTGCACCAAAGTTGTTTTTTCGTAAAAGGTGCAACTTTGTTGTATGTTTTGAGTATACTGGCATCTTTACCATGCAGTGATATGTTCAAACTGTTCAAAAGGGTAAAAATGTCAGCAAGGTATGTCAGCATGACAAGCCACTCAATATCAGCAAGCAACCTTACCTGCCAGATCGAGATTGTGTTCTGTTTAAAAAAAACTGCAACAATTCTAAACGAAGCTCAAACACACTTGCACGAACTTTTCCTCTGGACAGCCAACGCACAGCTTGTGTTCTGCATCTGACTTAATACAAAGTTGAGCAAACTGTTCACTGTTCTAGTTTTTAAGAAGTTTACAGTCCGAACACAGCTTTCGAGTACAGATCTCAGAGTTTCATTCAACTTCTTTGAAGCAAGTGCCTCACGATGGATCATGTAATGGGTGCCTACAATCTCGGGTGCACTTTGCTTTATACGAGTTACAACACCACTGTTGCAGACAGTCATTGTGACAGCACTGTTGGTGCAAACATGATGCAATTCGTCCACTGCAGTCCAAAAGTTGCGAAAAAAAATAATTTAAAACACTAAATATTTCATCAGCCGTTGTTCTTGCTGGTGGTGACTTGCAAAAAGGAAATTCCTCTTGCATACTATTTTGCCAACAATAGCGAACATAAACATGCGGCTGTGACTCGCCGGCAATGTCATTTGACTCATATAACTGAATAGCAAACTTAGTAGATTATAACTGTTCAGTTAGCTGCGCGACAATGTCCTTGGACATTTCAGATATTCTTCTGTGGACAATATCATTCGAGATTGGAATGCTTTTCAGTTTTGTAGTGTATTCCGGGCCAGACAATATGTCACAAATCTCAACAACGACTAGCATGATAAGATCTCCAGTCGTGTGCGGTTTCTTTGGTTTTGCAATTCTCTGGGCAATCAGGTACGATGCTTTAAGAGCTTTTTCGCTGAGAGTGGCTCTTGTTTTTAACACTGTTGTCTGTTTACTATATCCTTTGGCTTTACATTCGAAAAATTCTTTGGTTTTACTCTGTAGATCTGGATGTCTTGTAGTCAGATGACGATGTAATTTTGTCGACTTCATTGCCTCATTAGAAAGGATTTGCAAACAAATAACACACTGGCTGATTTTGGCCATTTGTTGATGAAACAAAACCGTGCTTAATATACTCCACATCATATTTTCGAGTATATTTAGTTTTCTTACAAGTATCAATGTTAACGTCTTGATCACAGTGACTAGAGAGAGGGTGGGGGTTCGCTGCCACTAATAACAATTTGTTTGCATGAAGTCGAAGGCTTATGTTTCACAAATTGATCCATATTAGCGCCTAAAGTTTTAAAGTTTAAACAATAAAAAAAGGGTATCTGAAAAGTCTCCATGATTACTATGTGGATATCTGGAATCCGTTGATTAATCCAATATGAATTACACACAGCACCAAGACCAAATAGCGGCTCTTAAGCCAACAAAACATGATTTTTAAACTAAAACACAATTGCTGAGAATTATATTTCACTTCTGCTCTCTCGCAGAATCTACGTCGACTGTTCTCTAAAATTACATTGTAAAACTGCATGTTTCAGCAACACGGTCAGAAAGTCGCTGGTGTCGCAGTTCAAAAGCAATGCTGTCTTTTTATGTACGTCACATTTCTGTTTGATGTTGGACGAAATGCTGTCTGGGCCATCCTTTCTCAAACAGCCACACTGCAGACATACTAATAAAGCGACCTACAATTCTATGGCTTGCATCCGTGCAGTCTGCCCCTAGGGCCTATGCATTGCGTGAAAAATGCAGAATAGTTCTTTATTGTATCTACTTTTTTCTCTCTCTCTTTTTTGCTGCTTTGAGACTTCATAGGCTGAGAACCACTGATTTACATTTAAAGGCATTTTTGTGTTTCTCAGCTGTTTTGTTAAGTGTCCAGGTCTCACGGACATATGTTGCAATGGGAAAGATGCAAGCCCTTAAAAATCTTATTTTTGTAGTTATGTCTGTTTTACTTTTTGAAGAGAGATAGATGTCCTCCTCTTTATTTCCATCATTGTATCTCCATTATTAGTTAGTAGTGATCCACGATATTAAAAACTCTCCACTTCTTCCAATTTTTCCTGATTGATACATATTTCAGAGCCTTGTTTGTTTTGTCAGTTGTCATCAATTTAGTTTTCTTCACATTAAGATAGAGGTTTTGCTCTTCACTATTCTTACGGACTGACATAATTAGTTTTTCCATTCCTTTTTGTGTTGTGGACAGTAATAACTAAAAACAGGAATGGAAAAACTAATTATGGCGTCCACGTTGAAAATGGAATGGAAAAACTAATTATGGAGTCCATGATAAAAAAACCAATAATGGCGTCCATGATAAATGATAATAAAAATGTTCATATTGTTTGGTAGTCTAAGAGTTAAAAAAAACCAAGCTAATACACAAATATAAGAAAATCTTATGAACGTGATGAGGTCATGTGGTAAAATTACTGCCTTTCAACTTGTATGGTTACATCCATGGTCAGGGGTCTCAGACTGAAACTTGTATCTTTTCTATTTTTCCAATCCTTCTTGTTCATACATGGCTGAGTTTTGTGTCATAGTAGGTCATCTAGCCCTAATGACCATTATTTCTGATAAGCAGTATTCTTCCAGAATGTCAAGATCATGCAATATGACATTTCTATGAATCTTTTTTGTCATTCATGTTACTGTCCATGACCTCCACTGCACATCGTCTTGGAAACCATCCTCGTAAACGTCTTGAAACTGAAAGGGACGAGCAAAAAACAAAGATGACAAGGCACCAAGAACAGTTTGCTTGAAATACGCTGAATAATTCTCTGTTAACAAAAAAATCAGCGAAAAGAACCACAAAATAATAAAAATCCTAAAAGTTTTTGGTTAATGAAACAGATAATTTTGTGTAAACACTTGCAAAAAACATTTTAATATCATCAGTGGATATTTTCATTTTATTTCTCTGATTCAGCAGACATTTGAGCTTGAGCTCTTTGGCTTGAAGTGATGGTAAAAAAATCTGTAGTTTTTCTTTAATTGTACCGAGTGTGTGTATAATGTGTTTTTAATGTCTGGATGTTCAAGCAGGTATTCCTGTTATAAATCTATGAGTGCTGGACATTCTAGTAGATGGCGTGTGACTGTTTCTTGGTTGTTATCACACAAGGACATTTGGGCGTTTCATCGAGCTTTATCCAGTATATGTGTGTTCAAGGGGATGTGCCTTGCTCTTAACTGAAAAAAAAGATAATTTGCTCTCGTCTGTTTAGTATGTTTATGGCATATTTCACATTCAGGGTGACCATGCAAATGAAAATTGCTCTGCCTGTGTTTCCCAATCAGCAGATATAATATAATTAAAACTTAAATAAAATATACTTTATAACTTTATATTAGTCATCATCCCAGGACACCATCCCAAGGTTGACCAGCTGAAATGGATTTTCATTATGCTGTCTCTTGTCTTAATGTTGCACCTGATACTGCAACTTGCTACTCACCTCCTGATGTGGTCTGCCCATGAGTAGTTGTGTTACACTTATGCTTTTTTTTCTCTTCAACTTGTTCTCAGTGTTATGGTTTTCAGAATATTATCTTGTTGAGTGGTGTAGTTGTTAGTGCACACATATCTCATGTGAAGGTCAGTGCTTCAAGTACAGCCACAAGAACCCAAATTATCCAGCTGCAGAAATGGGTACCCAACTCCTCCTGGAAGGAAAAGTGGCCAGGTGCAGTACTGACCACATCACCGTCTAGTGTGCCCCAAGTCAAAGAAAAATACAGGCACTGAGAGATATGATGACACTACATGTTACATCGAGCCAATTTTGTTTTATGGATGTGAAGCATGGTCCATGAATAAGACAGTACAGCGAGAAATGGAGGCCATGGAAATGTGGTTCATAAGAAGGATGTTGAAGGTACCATGGTCAGCTAAGAAAACCAATAAAGAAGTCTTAAGAGAGGTTGGAGTTAACTCTTTCCATGCCACAGGAAGAAACGTGGACGTTCTGTTTGGTGCCGGAGTAAAACCGCGGGTATCGATATGTATCTGGGGTATAGTTGGAAAAGTGAATTACAGTATATCCATAATAAGTGTACTTTTTATGTTTCAAAATAACTAAAAATGTATGAAGATTTCATAAATGCAGAGTTAGTTTTTTAGGAAAAAAGAAGTAATGTCATGTTTTTAGACAATAACTGTGTCCTACTTACCATCAGCTGGGTCTAGGGTACAGTATGTACCATCTGAGATGCCTAGAACTACTTGTCGATCTCGTCTTGTGATTGTTTGTGCCTTTCTCCCTAAAATAATGTCTGAAATAACCTTCTAACTACTTCTCCAGTCGTTTAATGTCTAGATCTACTTGGGCTACATTCAAGAACAGTGGTCTGGTCACAGGGTATGTCCATATCCCTATCTACATCGCCAAAAGTTGAAATTTCTCGCAGAAAACTTCAATTTTCTCCCCCATAACTAAGCACTCTTTAGCCATTTTGAAAAAGGTCATGGGGCATGCACACTAAATGTTTACAATCTAAACGTTACACCGGGTTTTTAATAAAACAAAGCAAGTAGCGAAATATAGTCACACGGCACTATAGACACAAACAGGAAGTGACCACTTTTAGTCATAAGGCACGGGAAGAGTTAAAAGGCGAATTACAGCAAAGATCAGAGGCAGACAAGTGAGATTTGTAGGACATTTTCTGAGAAGAGGAGAACTGGAACACATTATGGCAACTGGAAAAATTGAGGGAAGAAGAGACAGAGGAAGACTGTGAAAGAAGTTACTGGATGGGCTGTCAGTGTGGCTAGGAAGAAAGTCACCGGCAGATCTCATAACCAACGCCTAAGACAGGGAATTGTGGAAAGAAATGATCGCCTATGCCATGCGGCATGGCACTTGATTGACTGATTGACATTTCTAGGTAAATGCAAAAAACCCCCCTATCTTCTTTGCCTTATTATGTCTCTAATTCATAACATAACATCAAGTACAATAACTAATTTAACAGAAACCTATGTTAAAATATTCCTTGAAGATGATCTGTGGAATTGTGTTGTTTTGCTCTCCATAACAAAGTTTCCTGCCTATTCTTGATAAATTAATTTCACAGAAAACAATGTTATAATATTTGCTTAACTAGTAAAGCAAAAAATATTCTGTCACAACAACTGGTTATACCTGCGGTCACATCAGCTGAATCTGGTATAACTTTACAACCATATAACCAGCGCCTGAAAATAGGGTGGGAAAAAAAACCCATCAAGCATCCACATGGTTACACCATAATTAAAGGTCTTGCATAATGGACCATCATTAAAGGTCCCATGCAACAGATAATCATTAAAGGTCAAATACAACAGTTCTTCTTTAAAGGTCAAATATGAAGAAATACTTTCTTTAAAGGTTAGATACAGCAGAGCTTCATTTAAGGCCCCTTTTAATATGCCATTATTACAGATTAACACAACCCTGTATCTTCTTCATAAGGCAGCCTTATGTCACTTCTGCGTTTGTTCCTTGTCAGTTTCTGACACATCAAGATGAGACTGATTTTACAAGCACATGTTTATGAAATCTTATCCCTCATTTGAACAGCTTTGGAAGCAAAAATGTATGCAGCATTCTAATGGTGTAGAGTTTTCTAAGCCACTAAACAAAGCTGGTCAAGACCCTTTCCCAACCAACTCTCCACCGTCCCCATGATGGTGAAGTCTGCAGTATTCTATGTTAAGATTTATATGCTTTGCCATCTAAACAAAAACAGCTAAAACAAAAAAAAAAAAGAAATTTTGGTAACATCCAATCAAGACAAAGATGGAGAGAAACATGAAAGAAAACATAAGAGAGAACTTGAAGTTAAAGACTGGAGAAATTCAGGAACAGAGATCAATGGAGACTGACTGATTGCAGGGTTGTCTCCATGAATCCTATCATCAGCAGGAGTTCTTCACATGTGCTATTTTCACCCAGTTTATCACAGCATATAATGGATTCACTTTATCTCCGGTAGCAGACAGCAGGATTCTTAGACAAAGAACCAGCTGATGTATAAAAGAACACTGTTCTTTTGAACAATGCAGGATATTATCTATGTATTAATGAAATTTCATCTTCTCATTCCTCAAGTCTCAGATACTTACTTCTTCCAACGAGTTACCAAAACTCGATCACCAACATCAACCTGGATACGCGGCTCGTCCGTACAAGGCACACAACATCCAACACGTAAACCCTTAGATATGGGAAACATGTAACCTGAGTATTTCTCTGTCACAACATACTCAAGAGTTCTCTCCCTCTTTTCCCTCTTCTGCATCAGCTGCTCAGTCTGAAAGAAGATTTGATCGTTAAAACAGAGAAAACTAATATTTTAAATCTGAATTAAATGGTGCCTAAAATCTAGTGCTTCAAATCTTAACATGTTTAAGAAGAGTGCTGAAGGTACCATGGACAACGAGAAAACTAAAGGAGGAAGTTCTGAGAGAAACACACACAAAAAAAAAAACCCAAGGAAAATTATAACAAAGATCAGAAAAAGATAACTCAAATTTGCGGAGAATATGTGGATCTTAATGCAAAGAAAATTAAATTGATGACAACTGACAAAACAAACAAGGCAGCTGAAATATGTATCAATGAAGAAAAACTAGAAGTGGAGAGTTTTGAATATCTTGGATCACTACTAACTAGTAATGGAGATACAATGAGGGAAATTAAAAGGACATCTATCGCTCTTCAGAAAGTAAAACAACTAAAGAATCTGTGGATAGGAGCAGACAGAACCACAAAAATATGATTTTTAAGGGCATGCATCTTTCCCATCGCAACATATGCCTGTGAGACGTGGACACTTAACAAAACAGCTGAGAAACACATAAATGCCTTTGAACGTAAATGCTACAGAAAAGTTCTTCAAATATCACGGACACAAAAAAGAATAAATATATCTATACTACAAGAACTTAATATTGAAGAAGGCTGGCTAGTAAAGAGGATTAAAGAGAGAAAACTGAAATATTTTGGACATATTAAACGTCATGATAATATCTAGAGAAAACTGTCTTGGGCGGGTACATAATGGGAAAAAAAAAAGAGAGGAAGACCAAGGCGAAGATGGGTGCAAGACATCGCTGACGTTGATGATATGCAAATGGATGCATCAGCAGCAGGCCATCTTGCTCACAACCGAAAGCCTACAGGAGTGCTGTTTGGGAGGCAAAGTTCCGCAAGGGACACACAAATGAATGAATGTGGAAGAGAGGCGGGCTAGAGCACCTAATGACATCAGGGAAGACTGAAGGTAGAAGAGGCACAGGTAGACAGAGAGAAAAGTTGTCTGATAGTTTGGCATCCTGGCACAGAAAATGCTCATTGACAACCCTATTGAGATGCACAAGGATCGAGGGTCATGGAAGGACATGGTATCCTGTCAGTAGGGCCTTGAGAGAGAAATAATCAGACAAATAAGGTCATCAGACATTCTGCCCCTTTATCTATCAACTTTTACACAGTCATAAAAAGTCAACATCACTAAGTGTAATTTATGCACAAAGAACCTGTTTTTAGCTGTGTTGCATGGATTACATCAAAAGTCAAGATAGAACCCTTTTGCCTTCAGAAGTCAGTCCTCTAGCCCTATAATCTTAACACCTTTTCTCCCTTTCCTCTCATTACAGTACTGAACTCTTCCCGTGCCTTATGAATAAAAATTGGTCACTTCCATATGTGTGTTCTGTGCCGTGTGACTATTTTTTAATACCTGTTTTGTTTCTACAAAAACGGTTAACTTTTTATTTGTACATGTTTTATTTGCGCATGTAAAGTGACCCCTTTCATCATGGCGGAAGAGTGCTCAGTTACGAGCGATTCTGAGGAAGAAAAATGAAGCTGCTGATTAAGAAATTACAATTTTTGGTGATGTAGATAGGGGCATAGACATGCCCTGTGACCAGACCACTGTTCTTGAATGTATCCCAAGTAGATCTAGACATATAAGATGACTGGAGAAGTAGTCAGACGATTATTTCAGATATTATTTTAGGGAGAAAGGCACATACAATTACAAGACGAGACCGACAAGTAGCTCCAGACATCTCAGATGGTACATACTGCACACCTATACCTATCTGATGCTAAGTAGGACACAATTATTGTCTAAAAACATCATATTACTTCTTTTTTCCTAAAAAACTCTGCATTTATGAAATCTTCATACATTTTTAGTTATTTTGAAACATAATAAGTACATTTATTATGGACATACTGTATTTCATTCACTTTTCCAACTATACCCCCGATACATATCAAGACCCGCACTTTTACTCCCGCACCAAACGGAACGTCTGTGTTTCCTCCTGTGGCACAGAAAGAGTTAATCAGTTTTAAGAACAAGTGATTGGCTATAAGGTCTGAAGCCTGAATGTTATATAACCCAGCAATATACCATTTTCCCTGTGTAGATAACAATATTATAAACATCCATCTACACAGTTTAAAGCAGTGGTTCCCAAAATGATAAAAATGGGAACAGCATAAGGCATCTGAACCAACTAAGCAAAAAAAAAAAAAAAGGTATCTGGTGGTTCTAGGGGCGTGGTATGGGAGGTAAGATAAAGGTAGCCCAAAAATAGTTTGAGAATCATTGTTTTAAAGGAAACTATGATCTCAGACAGTTAAAATTTGAAGAGCTTACAGTAAGAGTGAACTGGCTGCATCCTTCCAGGACATCCCATGTATATCCATTGGACTTAGGTTTGCCAGTCCAAGTAAAGACCTGTTTCAGGTTCTTTTTCCAGCCGAGGTTGTAGGGAAATACAAATTCCCCCTCACTTTCATCTCGGTCCCTGTCCAAGGCCTGCGGGGGAAAAAAAAAAGGGAACTGTCACTGACTTCATGAGTCACATGATAAGTGTTACTGATATGAGTCACATGACGTACTGATATGAGTCACATGACAAGTGTCACTGATTCATTGAGTCACATAAGTGTTACTGATATAATGAACCATGTGACAAGTGCCACCGATTCGATAAGTCACATGACAAATGTCACTGTTTCAACGAATCACATGATAAGAGTCACTGATATGATGAGCCAAGTCCTAGTGATTCAAGGTGCCACATGAAAAATGTCACTGATTCAATGAATCACATAGCAAGTGTCACTGATCTGATGAGTCAAGTGACAAATGTAACTGAATGGATGAATCATGTGACAAGATTCACTGATTTGATTAGTCACATGAAAAGCATCACTGACTTGATGAGTCATAAAACAAGCTCCATTGACATGATGAATCATATAACAAGTATATATATATATATATATATATATATATATATATATAAGTAAAACTCATATAAGACAACAAAGACGAACATGCTAAAGAGTGACAGAACAGCCCTCTGGATCTGTAAGTCAGAGCTGGCCAAGACCCTCTCCTACCACTTCATTGTGGCACTAATTTTAATAGAAGGCTGATTTGCTCCTTCATTCTAACTGGGTTACACACAATAATTAGTGTATAAGTATATAACTATACACGATGCACTGCAGTAAAGCTGTGATACCAGAATGTATAAAATAGGAAAAAGTAGGAACAGCTTTATTACTTAACGATTACAAAGTTGTGACGTTTCGGTGTGAGCCTTAATCATACAGAAACATACAGGACGAAGAAATAGGGAGAGGAGATAAAGTATAGATTCACATGAATACTATTAAAAAAAAAAAAAAATTTTTTTTAAAAGAGTACTTAGCTGTAAATTGTAAGGTGTGACTTGTCCGGCAGTGTGTGTCAGGAATAGATAGACTATTTAAACAGTCTCCACGTTCTACTAAATCCATTCTTGACACACACCGCCGGACAAGTCACACCTTACAATTTACAGCTAAGTACTCTTTTAAAAAAATTTTTTTTTTTTTAATAGTATTCATGTGAATCTATACTTTATCTCCTCTCTCTATTTCTTCGTCCTGTATGTTTCTGTATGATTAAGGCTCACACTGAAACATCACAACTTTGTAATCGTTAAGTAATAAAGCTGTTCCTACTTTTTCCTATTTTATACATTCTAACTGGGTTAGGCTTAATGTGGTCCAACATAGTGCTGGAGACTCCAGAAAAGCTTATTCCTTGGATACTCCAGGTCTTCAAACATGTCACCTTCATCCTTTCCCCACTCAACACAATGCATATGCTTCCACATCATCATGGCACTGGTTACAGAATCTGAAGCATCACTGAGATTATACAGCATGGACATATAAGACAGATAAAAATTATAAACACCAAGACACCTAACTATGGAAGGAGTTAACAAAGAAGGTTTTAGGTCACTGGAAAACAATGTACAAGATGTACAAGCCACAAGATGTACAAGCCACAAGATGTACAAGCCACAAGATGTACAAGCCACAAGATGTACAAGCCACATGATGTACAAATCACAGCTGTGTGCCTGTTGCTCTCTATGATAATGATTTCACTGCTCACATAACACTGAAACCCCCTATAGGTAAAACTCATTTAAAAACACTGTAATTTATCTGCCATCTGAGGTGAGTTGTTACCTTATCAATGATCCAAGACTCAATGCCCGTCTCATTTTTTAAAACACTACGAATCTGGAAGAAAGAAAACAGGGAAAAAATACAATCAGAATAAAAAATTTCTTTTGTAATTTTCTTTCCAAACATGTCACATCTATAACACTCTTTCATTTTAGACATTTACCTTAAATTAATAAAAACAACAAAACAAAACAACTGCACTCAGAAAGTTAACTTTGTAACAACTGGTTAACTTTGGTAAAAAAAATGAGTTCAGAAGTCATTTCACAGAAAAGGAAATGATCTGCAGATAATGAAAGATATACCACATTTCCTGTCATATATCTACGTCCTGTGGCATTTGCATGCTGCAGGGGTGTAAAGTGTCAGTGCCTTCACACTTCTAGGCCACACTATAGCTTTTGAGGTAGGGAAGCCAGCACCTGTCCTTGCTGTCTTTGTTTTCCTAAGGAATCCCCAGGTACCCATTTCTGGAGGCTGTACTGACCCTGGTGCTGGTCAGTCCAACAAATTCTGACCAAGTGTGAAATCAAACCAGGGAGCTTCTGATCGGCAAACATCCCCCCCCCCCCCCCCCCGCCATTTATGACAGATCAACAAGTTACGGAACTAACAACATAACAGAACACATTGTATGCATAGATAGCAAGTTCTATTCATGCATGATGACAAGTGTGAAAACAGCTGTTGTTCACAAGGGAGAACTGGCATGTTCTCAAAGAAACTGTCAATCATTTGAAGATAAAATGGCTTGTTCACATGAGCCATCCAATCTTTGAAATAAACATCAAGTCTGCAGATGGCATCATGAATACCATAGATTCTTTACCTGGATATAAAACAGCATTCCAACAGCAATGATGACCCCTAAGGCAAGTCCTACAGCAAACATTGTGAGAACAAACCCCAGGACCCCCAAGTAAACCAAAGGTTCCTCTGGCCGATAATGGTAAAAATGATGCTGAAACATAAGAAATCACATGGCATAAATACAAGTCTTCCTAGTATTCAATGAAATGTTTGTACATTCCTATCAGCTCGTACAAACTTCTATTTCACAGCTGCAGGGAACCTACAACATTAACAAAACAGTATAATGAAAACCATGATGTCACACAGCACTTCTCAACAATCATGCCATCAACTGAAGGCACAAGCCCTTTGATGCTCTAAACCAGGGGTTAGAAACCTGCGGCCCACACCACACTAATAATGGTGTTATTATTGCATACTATTACATAAATGAAATAACTATTATTCATAGTTTTATAATATTTTATTATTACTACATTCATTATTAGCTATAGACATGAATGTGGCCCATCAGCTTCTCACACTAGTGGCATCCGGCCACTTTGTAGCAGAAGGTAGCCAAATCACCCCTATGAAAAAATTGTCATGGTTATGTCCCTTCTGAGTTTCAGGCTTTTGAAAGAAAGGTTGCCAACCCCTGCTGAAAACTTTCATCTATATGAGATTTAGCTTGTGGGTTAAAAACTAATGATAGGGGATCTGTGATGTGATAACAGGCAAATGAAGAAGAAAATACCATGGACATATTTTTTTTTAAAAATCACTTTATGTGGTATAAATAATGCAGCAAACTATTAACAACAGTCATGGAACAAAAAATAGCTTTCGTAACATAATTTTTATCTCAGTTAAAACTAGGGCTGCTGATTATTTGCCGTTAATGTGTGCAATTAAGATGCTTTGGAAATTTCTGCAATTTAATTTGTTTTTTTTTAACGCAGCATCTAAATGCATTAATTACACAATGATGGGGCAACGCACCTTGAAAAGAGTAAACAAAGTACTTAAACACAAGCCTCAACTTGACAAGGATCAACACAAGCGAGAAAAAAAGCCCATCCCAAAAGAAAATTTGAGATGGTTGAACTATCATCATCCTCTGCAGATAAGCCACTGATGCTTCCCTCCTTCACCATGAAAACAGTTGTTGAGCAACAAGCTTACACTGACTTTGATCCATCACGCAAGGACAAATACCCAGTTCTGACTAAGTTAGTGAAAAGTTAGAAAAATGTTTTGGCCAAGCCATGGGAAATAGCATCTTGCTGGCAGGACTGCAGATGAGGCCACTGATGGTAATTGTTGAGGAGGGGTGCTGGCGGTGGTTGGGACATGTGCTCTGGGTGACTGACGGCTCACTGCCAGGAATAGCGCTGGGATGGACACTGCAGGGGAAAGAAGTAGGGGTGGACCAAGAGAGACGTGGGGAAGAGCAACAGAGAGGATGTTGAGCAGTGGAGGGCTCACCTGGGCAAGAGTGGAAAAAAAGGCAGAAGACAGGTATTTGTGGAAAACCCTTGTGGAAGTCCCATGTGCCCTGGGCACTTAAGGTTCAGAGAGAGAGAGAGAGAGAGAGAGAGAGAGAGAGGTTTAGCTAGACAATAATTATCATTCCTTAGTTACTACTGTCCCACATGAACATTTGTTTCCTGTATCTGGACACGCTGTTTGAAAAGAATCCCCTGAATCAATCAGAGTAAATAAAATGGCCTTCTTAAACAACAGGCAAAATAAATAATAGTCAGAGAATCAATTATTTTTCATCTTCAGGTCCTTTAACGACAGCAATATTGTCTTCTGATGTGATTTAGGGAAAAAAAGTTACTTTTAGTTGTTGACTGATTAGGTTACTTTTAGTTGCTGACTGATTAGGTTACTTTTAGTTGCTGACTGATTAGGTTACTTTTAGTTGCTGACTGATTAATGTTTCCCTTTTTATTCAATAAAATTTAATATGTGCAGGAAAGTGGTTATTAAAACTATTTCATATACTAGAAAGTAGCACTGAGATACTTCTGCTTCATAGAACAAATATGCTTGAAAGAAATGCCTAAAATTTTGATTAATATGCAGTTAATTTGTGATAAAAATTTGTAACCGTGTGATTAACCACAAATAAATTTTTTAATCAAACAGCCCAAGTTAAAATCAAAATTAAAAGTAAAATTTGTAAAAAGTATACTTATGCATCTATAAATACAACTTTAAGCTGGAACATACAAAACTGAAGTAGATGAAGTGCATAAACAAGGACAAAAGCACAACAAACTACTCACAAAATTTAAAGCCCTGTATATTGATGGAATCAAGATAAATAAAGCATGTATGCAGCCAATGGGGGCAAACAGCAAAAACCAACAAAAATTAGCATGGTTTAAATGGCCACAGCAAGTGTTGATCCACGGACAATGATGATCCATTTTCATAACACACCTGGTGGAGAACGAAACTGATTTACACTATGAGCAAAACACATTATCCCTTATTTTACTGTTTTGATAATTTTACAAGATTTTTTTTAAAAATTCATGATTTTCTACTTCTAAGAAAGCTGATCTCTCTCTTTTTCTCTCTTTCTGTCTCCCACATATAAGGTGCAACCTAGAAGTTCAGGGAATATGACCATAAAAAAAAAAAATTGGCCAACGAAACTCCTATCTCCACCATCTCCTTTGAAATAGTCCCCCTTTGGCTTGTATACAGCAATTTCAGCATGTATCCTATGATTTCATGCATCCCTGGAAGTTATGAAGTGTGTGTCCATAACATCTTGCAACCTGGATCTTCTTTGGCACATTAAAATGTCATCATTTTAGCCATAGTTTCATCTTGGGGAATAAAAAAAAATAGCAAGGGGGTGAGATAAGGTGAAAAGGCTGGGTGGGGAATCACTGTAATGTTTTTGAAAGTCTGGAGTTGTCAAACAAGGAGTGATGTGCGAGCAGACACACTGTCATGGTGGAGAAACCAACTGGTGTTCTTCCACTTGTCTGAATGTTTGTGTCGAATGCCATCCCACAGTCACTTCAAAGCCCTACAGTAAAACTTGCCATCAATGGTTTCACCAGGGGGGGGGGAATTTATTGTGATCAATGGATAGCCTTATGAACTTTCACTACAATTTGCAGTGTTGTAAATGTCAAAGGTCGTCCAGAACGATCATAATCGCTGACAGACATCACCTGTCCCTGAAGCATTTATACCATTAACAAGTCTTGTTTTGGTCATGAATGGCTTTATCACCAAAGGCTTCCTGTAGCACTCGAAGGGTTTCTGCAGCAGTTTTTTTAAGAGTGAAGCAAAATTTGATGCAGGTTCTTTGTTCTTTGAAGTCCATCATATCAGCCTGACATCTATTGACACAGTAATTCACAAAGCATACAGCTAGCCCAATCTAATGGCACAAGGGCAACAACCAGTTTTGGTGCATAATTTAAAATCCCTAAACTTTTGGGTCACACCTCATACATACACACATCATAGTTTCCAAATTGTTGTCAGTTCAATTCAGGACAATAAAAGAAAAAAAATGTCACTAAGCCCCTCCCAATGAGCTGCAACACAAAGATTTTCAGTAATTCAAAACCAGAGGAGGATAATGTCAGTCTATATCTTGATCATCATGCTTTGTGACAGAGTGTTTAAACACAGCCCTTTGACAAAGTGAGGAAGGGGCAGGCAATCTATGATTTGCCTGTTCTTGAATTCTGAACTGCCAGTCATGAAGTCTTAATTGCCAGCCTTGAAGTCTGAAATGCCAGCCTTGAAGTCTTAATTGCTAGCCTTGAAGTCTTAATTGCCACCAACGAAGTCTTAATTGCCAGCCATGAAGTCCAACTGCCAGTCACAAAGTCTTAATTGCCAGCCCTGAAGTCTGAAATGCCAGCTTTGAATTCTTAATTGCCAGCCCTGAAATCTGAACCTTTTTCCATAAAAAGTTATACAGTAAAATCCTGTTATAATGGACCCCGTTTATAACAGAGCCTTGATAATAACGGACCAGGACATGATCACACTTCTAAATTATTCTGAATATAGCAGACTTTCCCCCGTGTGGTACCCGGGATCTGCAAAGAATAGGACCACTGTACCCTACCACGCATGATCGTAAAAGGCGACTAAGGAGGGTTCAGCATAGGGCCAGCAACCCTATCTGGTAAAAAAACTATCAGACTGCTACAGAAACGGAAGCAAGGGAAAAAACAAATGCAGGTGGAAGGAGAAATGCTTATCAGGAAACTGAGCCCATGAAGGTTGTGGATGAAAGCCAGCCACTGGAAGTCCCCAGCCCGACTGCAGACCTCCTGGAACCTAAACACAAGATGCAAATAGGCAGCTAGAATGTAAGAACACTTAACCAGACTGGAAAACTAGCACAAACCATCAAGGAAATGCACAGATACAAACCAGACATACTAGGAATACAAGAAGCAAGATGGACAGGACAAGGCAGAAGGAAATTAACAACACAGCACACAGAAGATACAATAATATGGTCAGGTAAAGAAGATCTTCATGAAGGAGGAGTAGCATTAATTATAACAAAAGAAGCATCAAGAGCATTGCTGAAATGGACCCCAATAAATGAGAGATTATTATATGCACGCTTCAACTCAAGATTCACAAAGCTGTCTATTATAGTTTGTTATGCACCAACAGAAGCAGCTGAAGAGGAATTAAAAGAAGATTTTTACAACAGCCTCCAAGCCACAGTAGAAATAATACCCAAGCATGATATGCTACTCATCTTGGGCGACTTCAATGCAAAAGTAGGTGAAGGAAATGAAGATAGAAGAATAATCATGGTAAGAGAAGGAATTGGAGAAATAAATGAAAATGGAGAAAGACTGTGCAGTTTCTGTGAAGAAAACATGATGACCATCGGAGGGACAACTTTCCAACACAAAAGCATCCACAAGGTGACTTGGAGGTCACCAGATAAAACCACAGAAAACCAAATTGATCACATACTGATAAACAACAAGTGGAAACGGTCACTACAAGATGTGCGAGCAAGGAAAGGAGCAGATGTAGGAAGTGATCACAACCTTCTGGTAGCAAAAATAAAACTAAAATTAAGGAAAGCCAAAATCGGAGAACACAGAAAGATACATTTTGATACAAGAAAACTGAAAGACCAGCCAACAAAAAATGAATTCTCAATGGTACTTAAGAATCGCTTCAGTGTCCTACAAGACGAAGCAGAAATGTCCATATTAGAGTTCAATAAAACACTACAGGAAACAGCAAAAGAGGTGCTGGGATATCAGAAATGGAGAAAAGAGGAATGGATAAGCAAGACCACATGGGAAAAGATAGAGCAAAGAAAAGAAATCAAGAAAAAATTACTGAACACCAAATCACAACGGCTTAAAGAACAAGTTCTAAGTAATTATACGCAAAAAGAAAAAGAAGTGAAGGAATCATGGCGTCAAGATAAACGTCAATACTATGACAACTTAGCAGAAACAGCAGAGAAAGCAGCATATACAAATGACATGAAAACCATATATAAAATCACAAAGCAGATGACAGGTAACTTCATCACAAGATGTGAAAGTGCAGTAAGGACACAAAATGGACAGCTAGTCAGTGGAGAAAGAGAAAAAATTGAAAGATGGAGGGAACACTTTAACACCCTATTAAACAGAACACAAGCAGCACAAACAATAGACATACCTGAAGCAAAAACGGAACTAAACATCAATACAGGACCAATAACAATAAGTGAAGTAAAGGAGGCAATAAAGAAGCTAAAATCAGACAGGGCACCAGGTGAAGATGAAGTGACTGCTGAGATGTTGAAAGCAGAAGAAACAGAAACACCAAAACAACTTTGCCGGATATTACAACAAATCTGGGATCTAGAAAAAGCCCCAGAGGAGTGGAAAACTGGTCTTATAGTAAAACTACCAAAGAAGGGTGACCTCAGAGATTGCGGGAACTGTAGAGGCATTACCCTACTGCCACTCACCAGTAAAGTATTTTGCAGAATAATCATCAACAGAATTGTACCAACACTTGAGGAAAAACTTCGGAAAGAGCAGGCAGGATTTAGGAAAGGAAGATCATGCATAGACCACATATTTGTACTTAGACAAATATTAGAACAGGCAAATGAGTGGCATAGCACAACATATGCATTATTCATAGATTTTGAGAAAGCCTTTGACAGTGTCAACAGAGATGCACTGTGGAAAATCCTAAGATGGCATGGCCTCCCCCATAAGATAGTTAATGTAATCAAAGCCATATACGAGGGTTTTCAGTGCAAAGTGATCTGTGGAGAACATACCTCCAGCAGCTTTAGGGTACAAACAGGAGTGAAGCAGGGATGTGTACTATCACCAACATTATTTATCTTGGCAGTAGACTGGTTAATGAAGGAGGCAAAATCAGACAAACGCAGAGGATTACAATGGACCCTTGACACAGTGCTGGAGGACCTTGACTTTGCGGACGACATTTGTCTATTATCAAGCAGTCACAAAGATATGCAAGATAAAATAAACAAGCTAACTCAGAATGCAAACAACATAGGACTAAAGATCAACATAGGAAAGACAAAGTTAATGAAGCAAAATGTGAACAACAGAAATGTACTCAGAGTAGATAGCAAGTTAGTGGAGGATGTCAAGGAATTTGTATACCTTGGCAGCAGAGTAGAAGAAAATGGAGACAGCACAGAGGACATCAACAGCAGACTTACTAGAGCAAACCAGGCTTTTGCAATGCTGCAGAATATATGGAAATCAAAAAACTAAGCATAATATGAAAATCAGGATATTTAAGAGTAATGTTCTAAGTGTACTACTCTATGGAAGTGAATGCTGGAAAATCACCAAAACCATAGAAAACAAGTTGAATTCTTTCCAGACTAAATGTTTACGAAGAATTAGAAAAATATTTTGGCCAAACACCAGAAGAAATAACATCTTATTGGCAGAAATGCAGATGAAGCCACTGACAACAATTATTGAGGAAAGACGATGGCGATGGTTGGGACATGTGTTCCGAATGACTGATAACTCGCTACCAAAAATAGCACTAAGATGGACACCACAGGGGAACAGAAGTAAGGGTAGACCAAAAGAGACATTGAGAAGAACAACAGAAAGGATGTTGAGCAATAGAGGGCTCACCTCGGCAAGAGCAGAAAAAAAGGCGAAGGACAGGCATTTGTGGAAAACCCTTGCGGAAGCCCCATGTGCCCTGGGCACTTAAGGTTCAGAGAGAGATAGCAGACTTTGGATATAACGGACTAATTGCCAAACTCCTTGAAGTCCACTGTAATGAGATTTTTTACTGTAATGAAAAACTAAATGTAGCTCTGTTCGATCGTCTTTGAGTCCTCTCCTAGACAGTTAATCCAGCTTCACATAAGAACTTTTGTGTGGTCTCAAGACTTGTTAGGCTACCCGATATCTATCACAAAGAGGAATCAGTGTGGGCTACAGCTGATATATGATTGTAGGACTCTTGTAACACACACTGTTCAACAGTTAGTCATGAGCTGTTATGCAAGCATTAACTATAAGACCTGCGAGTTTACAGTCACATTATTACACTACCGTACCTCCTTGATTAAATGCTGGGTCCAAAACAGTCGCCTGCCTCAATTAAACATTGGGAAGGGAGAAAAAGAGTCATGAATCGAATAAACGCATGCCTCTAATAAACGTCTCTTTCTTTCAGGCATGTCATGATTTTATTTTAACTGTATATTTTACATAGTTTTTACACACTTGGGCGGTTTTTCCCACTTGATGTAGAGTTCTTACGTTCCAAAATCCTATTTTGAATGTAATATCACAATTTAGCAGGTTGGAACGAGACATCCTGCATGGAAAAGTATAATCCGTTTGAGAAACCCAGTGTTAGTTTTACAATAACGGCTGGTTAGGCCGTTGCTCGACGGGCCAGAGACAAACTAGAAGAACAACGTCCCTCCATCTCCGTGTTAACATATGGTTGTGAGAGTTGGAAATCAACCAGTCTACTCAATCAAAGACTTGATGCATTTGAGAACAGATGTCTCCGTGGACTACTGAACATCAGATGGTCTGACCTTAAATCGAACGAGTCAATAAGACAGGAATCGAACCAAGTCTACATATCAAGATACATCAAAAGATGTTGTTGGGCCTATCTCGGCCATGTTCTCAGAATGGATGAATCCAGACTCTCTTGCCAAGCCCTCACATGGTCAGCGAAGGTCAAAAGAAAGCAAAGCAGGCCAAGGGAGACACTACGTAGAGCCATCAATAGAGAGAGTACAACTTTGGGATTCAAGTCCATCCAAGACCTACTGCAGGCGGCAGCGAGTTGTCAGACATGGAAAGATATTTCCGCCTTATGGTCCAAGCTGGTTTCAGGTAAGGAAGAGGATCAAGAAATCATATATTCAATCTAAGATTAATAATAGAGAAATGCAGAGAGTTTAATGTGAATCTATATTTATCCTTTAAAGACTACTCAAAGGCATATGATTGTGGACAACACCATAAACTTTGGGAAATAATGGAAAAAATGGGATTTCCAACACATTTGATACTGTTAACATCACTGCTGTATCTAGACCAACAAGCAGCAGTAAGAATAAATGGTGAAACAACAACTTGGATTGATATAAAACAAGGGGTCCATCAGGGGTGCATATTGTCACTTTACTTATTTAACTTGTATACTGAAAATATAATGAGGAATGTTAGAGAAGATGTAGACAAAGAATATTACAATGCCATAACAATTGGAGGTTATGAAATACCAGAGATTAGATATGCTGATGACACAGTGTTACTGTCCACAACACAAAAAGGAATGGAAAAACTAATTATGTCAGTCCATAAGGACAGTGAAGAGCAGAACCTCTATCTTAATGCAAAGAAAACTAAATTGATGACAACTGACAAAACAAACAAAGGCAGCTGAAATATGTATCAATTAGGAAAAACTGGAAGAAGTGGAGAGTTTTGAATATCTTGGATCACTGCTAACTAATAATAGAGATACAATGAGGGAAATTAAAAGGAGGACATCTATCGCTCTTCAGAAAGTAAAACAAATAAAGAATCTGTGGAGAGGAGCAGACAGAACTACAAAAATAAGATTTTTAAGGGCATGCATCTTTCCCATCGCAACATATGCCTGTGAGACCTGGACACTTAACAAAACAGCTGAGAAACACATAAATGCCTTTGAATGTAAATGCTACAGAAGAGTTTTCCAAATATCGTGGACACAAAAAAGAACAAATATGTCTATACTACAAGAACTTAATATTGAAGAAGGCTGGCTAGTAAAGAGGATTAAAGAGAGAAAACTTAAATATTTTGGACACATTAAACGTCATGATAATTTAGAGAAGACCGTATTGGAAGGATACATAATGGGAAAAAGAAAAAGAGGAAGACCAAAACGAAGATGGCAGCAAGACATCGTTGATGATCTGCAAATAGATGCAGCAGCTGCAGGCCATTTTGCTCACAACCGAAAGCCTACAGGAGTGCTGTTTGGGAGGCAAAGTTCCGCAAGGGACATGCAAATAAATGAATGAATGAATGAGCCAATGTTGGTCCAAAATGAACTTCAATCAATAATTTTACATACCGATAAAATGATACAGTTTGTTAAGACAGGAAAAATGTTGTGGATCACTGACATATGGTATAAGCTAATACAGATGCTGCAGGACCATAATTGGTATTCTGCGAATAGGCACCTGCCGTGAATAGATACCAGTCTCTCATAAACGCTGGATCACAATGACAATTAACTTATTATATGAAGCTAGTTTCAGCTATAGTTTCAGGAACAGTTTTTTTATAAATATGAAACAACGAAGCTTTCATAAGGTAAAGTAAGAGAACACAGTTTTGTAGGATTAGACCTTGAAAAAATCATAGACAAAGTACTTTAGTACTTGCTACGGGATTTCTGTGTCACAACCTCGTTTCTTTCCTGGTGTCATGATCCCTCGTGTCTACTGAACAGTTACTAATGACCAGCCCTACAAACACCTTTTTTTTTGGAAGTGCTAGTAGGCTCAGTTCATTAGTACACTGTTCTCTCGTGAACTAGACGGCTGCTCGTCCTACCAGAGTCCGTGTTCAAATCCCATATAATTCTCTTGAGATTTTTCTTTCTCTTACGTCTCACTAAAGTGCTTTGTCTATGATTTTTTTCTAGGTCTAATCCTACAAAACTGTGTTCTGTTACTTTACTCAAGGAAATACAGTATATTACAAATCAGTGGACATAAAACAACCCACAAACCTGCCACATTTCCTGCAGTGATGTGACCTGGGAGTTTTGTAACCTTGACATACTTCACAGTACTGAAGATATTGTGTATGCTCCAAATTTTTCTGAAATTCATGATAATTTCATCTGTACAACAACTACGAAGATAACATTTGGATAAGTGAACACTATCGAAAGATGAAAGATGCAGAACATTTGTATTAAAACTGTCAGAGAATTCAGCTAGTTTTTCACACTGTTTGTGTGAGTTTATATCAGTCTGAAAGAAATATGAACAAGATTTTGTAAGAAACAGTCAAGAATTGAAAGAAAGTCTCCTACTTTGTAACAGAATTTTGCACAGAAAATATTAAAATGCAAATGAAACGGACAGAATTCAATGTTTAGAACTTCACAAATAATCATTTCTTCACATTTATTCCGTTTAATATGAAATATTCTACACCCAAGTCAACCAAACTTATGGCATCCCTTTTATCATGTTCACAGAATTTATATTAAATGCTACATTCTTTTCATTTCACTGCTGCCATACTGCTCCACTCATTCACTTTCAACCTGATAAAATCTAATCCAAACATAACCAGTGTATAAGGATCTGTTTACTCCCAAACTTAGGACTGAAGTGTACAAGAAAGCCTTGCTTATTCTGCTGCTCACCTCTGGAATACCCTTCCACAAGCTATTCTTTTTTAACTTCAAACTTGTTCAATGCCCGCCTGACTTTGACTTCATACCACCTACTTTTCTCATAGCTCGACTATCCTAGCAAATAACTATATTTACAGAGTAGTTGAAATAATTGGATTACGTGAATTATTCTGTTTTACCAACTCTGTTGTAATCATTGTGTAAGAAACTGCAATAAACAGTATACATGTTTTCTCTATGTCCCATGGCATTTGCATGCTGTATGGTGGTAGTGTCTTCACATTCCTAGGATACTACGGCAATTGAGGCCTGGACACCAGCCCCTGTCTTCACTGACTTTTGTTCTCCCAGGAAAGCTCCAGGTACCCATTTCTTGAGCCTGGGTTGACCCCAGTGCCAGTCAGTCCAAAAAATTCTGCCTGAGTACAAAATCAAATCAGCGACCTTCTGATCAGAATGTGAGTGCATTAACCATTACAGCACTGCAGCATGCATACATGTATATTCTTTAGCAAAGTGCAAAAAAAAAAAAAAACAACCAATAAAAAAACTAGATTTTCTAAAAATATGCAGTTGTATGAGAAATATATGTAAGTGAATTTATGAATAAATATATGCAGATTTGCATATACTGAATATACAAACTGGTTTCCAGCTGAGTGGTACAACCCCAGGCCCTTTGATGCAAGCAGCAAAATAATTGTACAGGGTCAGCGTCACCCACAGCAAGAAGATCATGATGTTGCAGAAGCCTCCAAGGCTGAGATATGGTGGCCACCACATGATGTGGCACCTAATGGTGACCCAGCTGATGGTGAAAATGACAGTTAAGGCTAAGATAGGTCCCCAGTGGATGAACTGTTTCCATGTTCCGACCGCTTCATAGCCCATACTGAAGTCTTCTGGTAAAAGCTGTGGTCAGGGGGGCTTCGGCTGGGGCACACTCTGGAATGATCTGCGTAGTTTTTTTGCTGTTATATATTTCTTTGCACTTTTATGCCATGTTATATAATTTTGTTCCACAATATCTGAAATGATTTAAAACAGAAGTATATACCAGCCATCAGCTATATATGCACAATAATAGTTGGACTTAGAGGAACACAGATCTTAGTTTTTCATAGTATCTTCTGAACAAATTCTCTCATTTCTGATTCAGTTAACATTCAATTTTAACAGTAACAATTATTCACTTCAGTTTTCCAAGGTTACGCCTACGCCTCTGGTCGTGTAGCTTTGGCCCTCCCTGTCTTCTCAAGTATTATAGCTGTTCTCCGTGTAGCACAACCATTCGCCAGTTTTCTTTTTCTAGTCGCTCGTGCTGAAAGGGGTGGAGGGAATCACTCAAGTATGCTACTCTGGGATCAGTGCTCTACATAGTGGCTAGGCATTTCATTATAACATACTATGAGAATCAAATGACGGACAAACTGTCGTAAAAATAAGCAACACAATAAACTACTAGAACTCACTGTATAGTAGCCATTGGCTTACAATATTTTATTTAAAATGAAATAAACAATACCTTGCCTTCTCTTTGTTAAAACATCTAAACTTCGAATTCCGAATTGATTGCAGACAAATATTTATGCAATTACTTCCCTTACCCACTTTTTAATGTTCCCAAAATGAACGTACCAAATCTTAATTTGATGGAGTGTAATTATGTTATACGATAATAAAATATAGCATCAGCTATCAAACTTTTTTACCAGCACTGATATTTTCTATAGAGAATTTATGTCTTTAAGAATTGCTCCAGCAATATATTTATTAATTATAAAAATGTGAATTTGATTCGTTCCTTGGCCAGTTTTTTTTTAATGCAGCGGAAATTTGATGACGAAGGAAATCTCGCGCAATAGGGTTATCAATCCAAACGAGGATTCGTAAAATTATGTTTGTTTTGTTTTATTTGCTTTAAGATAGGCAGGAAACCTTTTTTTTAATGAGAAGACTTTAATAAATTAGTTATTTATATGTCGCTATGCAGAAAATTAACAGGCATAAAATCCCTTAATGGAGGTTGAAAGACTCGCCGAAGGCAGGAAAGATTGGCGAACTACTTTGCGAGCCCAATGTGACGTTTAACGGCACGGGGAAAAGATATAAGGTATAAGATATATACAGAAAAAGAAAATGAAATATTTTGTTCAAGAAAAAAAACCGAACCATCTACCTGTTCGTGAAATAGGCTAACATGAAAATGTTACTTATAGTTTGTGTCTCGACAAGCTCACCAGACATAAACCTTTTGTGTGATCTGTATAGATAGTTTTAGTTCTTTAGTCTAGCCAGCAAGACAGACATGGACAGGATCCCCATGGTTAAACTTAAATGAACAAACTAATTTCTAGGTTCACACTTTGAAAAGAAAACAATTGGACTCTGATCTCAATCCAGTTCCCAGCAGCAAAGAACCCAGTTTGCGGTCACTAGAAACTGTCAACTAACCAGTTCACAGACAGCACAAAAGTTGATCGAGTAAAGAATCGGCAGAAGAAAGGAATAAGATATACGAAAGCGTACTAACTTGAGTTCAGGGGGGGGGGGTAAAATTATAGAATGATGACCACAGGACAGTCTTCTTGGCACACATATTTCTGATAAAACTCCAGACTTAAGGAAAGACAATATCAGAAGTTGCAAATGGGCCAAGACGGAGCTGGGTGCAGTATTGTCTCTGTCGTATCGTTCGAAGGTCGGTGATGATAAATGCACAACGTGGATTGAAAGTTACAAAAGTTCCGTTTTTACATTCTAAAGTAATGTTCTACATCATGTCAGAATATTTATATTATTAAATTTTTTAAAAATAAATACTCAAACTAAGATTTACGTTCCTCTAATAAGAATATAACCTTTATTATTCATATGTACAGTCGAACCCACTTAATATCATATCGCTTTATGTCACAACCCGGATATTGTCACAGAAATGTTATCCCCGGCCAACTCTCATAAGTAATTAATGGACTTTACTCCGGTTAATATCACACCGCTTACTGGCACAAATCAGTAATTTCACAGTATGTTTGCACCTGGAGGAGTTAAAGACTCCGCTTTGTATCATAAACTGGGCGAGTACAAGCTATAAGCATCACAAAGCATTATCAGCTTCGCGACTCATCAAAGAAGGGGCCGACCGTTTGATCACCGAGTACGTGCCGCATCAACCTTTTGAACATGTGGGCATCAAAACTCCGGTGGTGTAAATGAAAGGCTCACCACGGCGAGTTTCACAAGAACGTAATTAAAAACTGGTTGCTTTCGGTCATTGTTTGTCTTCTTTATCAAGACGTGGGCGGTGTTAAGTTGGCAACACGAGCTAATAGTCGGTCATTCTTGAGTAGTGTACTGTGAATCGTATAGTCGGGAACTTCTCTCTATTTCTTGTAGTGATAGGTAATGGCTACTAAACATAAACGTGTCGATCTGGATTAAAGCGTTAAAGTGGACGTTCTGAAGGAAGCTGATGAAAGTTACGAGAAAGGATATTGCGGATACATTTGAGATTGATGTTTCTGATATATCGAAACTTGTTTAAAACCGAAACAAAACTGAACGAGACTTTCATTCGTCGTAGACGACTAGATGACCGCCAGACCTGTTTCTTATGCTCAGTCTGTGAGATTGTTCGAGACTGTGCGCCGTTCATTTACAGTACGCTTGACGTGACGCAGGACATTTTTAATGCTGTAGTGTGCATAAATGACTCTTCGGTTAACAGACCAGTTACCATTACACAATGCAAAATCATCATTATTGTTTTTATTCTTTTACTGCTTCTGCTGAAAAGTCAGATGCTGCTTGCTTTTAGTGTTATCTGTACTGTAATTTAATGATCAAGATTTACTGTTATTTTGTGATTAATACATTTTGTGTCCGATAACGATCACTTTAGCTGTTTGTTATGTGAGTGTAACAGATGTGGGGCACACTTTATACTGCTGCAGTTAAAGTCCTTTTTTTAATGGACTCCGCTTAATGTTAACTCTGCTTAATGTCACCATATTTTGACGTCAGAGATTAGGCGGGTTCGACTGAATGGTCTAAAAAAACTGTTTTAAACAAGTTTCATGTATCGTGGAACAAAGCTATATAACATGGCACGACATCTAGTTACGATAGTAATTAAGATAATGAGAAGGATCCCTCCCTCTTTGGCCAGGCTGAGCCTAATACAGGGAGCATCAACGAGGAAGTGGGATAAGGTCTTGTCCAGGCATGATCCGTTGACCCTGATAAATGTGTTGTCGTTGTCCCATTGACATAATCATGTATCTCATTAGAATCATGATAGTATGTCCAGTCTGAGTCATGTAACGTTGGTTTACAACAGTGTTTCCCAACCTTTTTTTAGGATCATGCCTCACCTCATGGCCTCAAAGATTTTGATGCCCCACCGCCCCACAACATAATAGAGTATATTATTTATTTTATACTTTTTCAAAACTTGATTGACTAATTGTCATCCTGAATTTAAAATTGCCGCCCCCCAACCTCCCCGTGGGTCGTACGCCCTACATAGGGAAACAGCGGTCTAGAAGAAGACAAGGCAACTTTAAAAGCAAATTACCATTATAATGCAACGGCAAGCAACATGATGACAGGTGTGTTATGGTGTGAAGAACCTACATCTGAACTATATCGTTGACCTTATTTAGGAGCCGTTTTATGCCCCACTGGTGGTGGTGTTAGAGCACTTGCCTGCTGATCAGAAGGACTCATATTCGATTTCACATTCGGGAGGAATTTTTTTAGGATCGATCGGCCCCGGGGTCTACACAGGCTTAACAAAAGAAGAAGAAGAGACCTGGGGTTTCCCTAGGAAAACACGCAGCGAGGACAGCTGCTGACGTCCTTATCTCAGATCTCATTAACATCTAGAAATGTGAAGGCACTAACACTTCACACCCCCATAAGACTTGCAGGTGAACGGGGGAGAGACTTTTATCTGTTAGGCCGTCCATGCTCGTCTCTCTTTTATTGGCTTCATTTCTACTTTTCCCGTGCCACTTGGTCAATAAATTTAAATGCTTTCCTCCATTTATCTCCGTCTCTCTTTTTTTTCCCCAAGAGTTTTCAAGTGACGTTCACGTTCTCTTAATTTTGCCTTCTCATCCCGTATTAGAAGAATCTTGATTTTTTTTTTTTTTAAAGACGACGAAAACAACAGGCCGTGACCCGGTGGTACAGCAAACCGGGTCCACCCGTAACGAGATGTAGACCATACCCCAGGCATTCAACGTGCAGGGCAGGCCTCGATCATCTCGTTTGTTCCAAAATAACGATCAAAGTGTAGATACTACAGAGTGCAGAACTACACTTTGATCTTAGCCAAAAGGTCGAGATCTTGATTTCTTTCTTCCCTTTAGGTTCGAAATAGATTCTTTGATATTATTAAATTATGGCAATGAGTTGATCACAGCATGTCTCTGTGGCCAAAAGTAACCCGCGAACTCAGTTTTACATGCATCTTTTCTCTTCTCAAAAACAACATTTGTTTCTCCATTATATCTTATCAGTTATTTATTACCTTTGTTTTTCGTGGTAAATGTTTATCATTCGCAAAATTTTTGGAATTGCGCTAACGTAGAAACTATGGAGGAGAGGATCTGAATAACATTTCAGGGTGACCTTGTATGAGTTCTCTCCCGTTGCACACTTACCCTCCCCTTGAAGAATCTGGCAGGATTAGAAAGTCAAGATTGGCTGTCTCTTAGTGATGAATTTTTTTTTTTTTTGGCAATGCAGAATCTGAGGATAGCATTTATGGTCGTTAGTGAGTTGTATGAGAAAAAAGTATTGTGAATACACACACACACACGCATGTGTTTTTTTTTTCAAGCTGAGACAAATCAACACATAGTTACATTACATGAGGTGTGTAACCCTCCCTCCCCCCCCCCCCCCAAAAAAAAAACAACAGAAAGGTTCCCGTTATTGTGTTGTAAACCTAGCAGTTATGATATGTTTATATTTCAAAGTTTTACATGTTTACGTAGAGCTAAGTTTACATAGAGCTTAGTTTACATAGAGCTGTGCTAAAAGAGTACCTCAGCCGACAACGTACTGGCTTCTAATTGTACAGATCCTTAGCAACCGATCAGTGTGTAAAAAAAAAACGTGTCTAACACTCGTAAAGGTAAAAGGTCAAATCCCTGTTTTCATGCCATTAAGGTATGCGGTGTTAGGCCAGTCTTTCCACGACCTTCGCCACATGAAAGTCTGATGTGATCAGAATCACGCCAGGCCGCATTTGCCTTCCCAGATTTCTCTTTTAAAGGCTGGGTGGTTCCCAGCCCAGGGTCTTTTTGGTGTGGTGTTACCAGGGAAAAAAAATCCCCCACTGAGGGATTTGAACTTGGTACCACCGGATTAGTAGGTAGAGCGCCTAACCACTCAGCCGACCAGGCCGTCTAACATTCGTGGTGGGAGTACAAGCTGTCCCAAGAAAGGGGTAACATCTGTTAAACGTGAAGCATACGACCGTTAGTAAATGTAAGGAAAAAAACGATATTCAGGTAAACTTTAGCCCCTTTGGCGCCTGAGTAATGGCGAAGTCGGTGGTTCGAGTCCGGCTGGAGAAGGCCCAGTCACACAACTGTATAAATGGGTACATAGCTGCCTTGTGAGGATAGTGAAGTTGGGAGCCTGGCTTTTTCGGTTACGGCCGGCCGAAGGGGTCAGGGTCAGCGCCTGGCTATTTGGTCACGTGATTGTCGAGTGTGTAAGAGTTGTGCAGATTGAGAGGCAAATAGTCAGTCTACGTTTGTTCTCGTGAGGTACGGGCTGAAAAAATGTGATTGTGTTGTCCTGGACGGTTTGTTGTGATATGTTTCGTGATGTTACGTTATGTGGTGAGTTTATTTCCGCGCCGCCCACAGTAATGTAAGTTATTGTATGTCACAGATGTTTTGTGAGTTTAAATATATGGCATACGAAAATAACTGTGTAGTTAATTAAGAATCAGCAGCAGAGTTTAAAATACTGAGAGTTAAGTTTTTCAGTCATTCATTTGCATGTGCCATGTGGAACTTTGCCTCCCTAACAGCACTCCTGTAGGCCTCTCGGTTGTGAGCAAGATAGCCTGCTGCTGATGCATCAATTTCCAGATCATCAACGATGTCTTGCAGCCTTCTTCGCCTTGGTCTTCCTCTCTTTCTTTTTCCCATTATGTACCCTTCCAAGACGGTTTTCTCTAGATTATCATGACGTTTAATGTGTCCAAAATATTTAAGTTTTCTCTGTTTAATACTCTTTACTAGCCAGCCTTCTTCAATATTAAGTTCTTGTAGTATGGATATATTTGTTCTTTTTTGTGTCCATGATATTTGAAGTTTTTAGGTAGCTTATATTAAGTACAAGACGTTAGAATGAAGTAGAAGCCCTGATATATGGGTTGGGTAGAAATAAGTTGTCCCCCGTGTGGTACCCGGGGTCTGCAAAGAATAGCACCACTGTACCCTACCACGCATGATCGTAAAAGGCGACTAAGGAGGGTTCAGCATAGGGCCAGCAACCCTATCTGGTAAAAAAACTATCAGACTGCTACAGAAACGGAAGCAAGGGAAAAAACAAATGCAGGTGGAAGGAGAAATGCGTATCAGGAAACTGAGCCCATGAAGGTTGTGGATGAAAGCCAGCCACTGGAAGTCCCCAGCCCGACTGCAGACCTCCTGGAACCTAAACACAAGATGCAAATAGGCAGCTGGAATGTAAGAACACTAAACCAGACTGGAAAACTAGCACAAACCATCAAGGAAATGCACAGATATAAACTAGACATACTAGGAATACAAGAAGCAAGATGGACAGGACAAGGCAGAAGGAAATTAACAACAGAGCACACAGAAGATACAATAATATGGTCAGGTAAAGAAGATCTTCATGAAGGAGGAGTAGCATTGATTATAACAAAAGAAGCATCAAGAGCATTGCTGAAATGGACCCCGATAAATGAGAGAGTATTATATGCACACTTCAACTCAAGATTCACGAAGCTGTCTATTATAGTTTGTTATGCACCAACAGAAGCAGCTGAAGAGGAATTAAAAGAACATTTTTACAACAGCCTCCAAGCCACAGTAGAAACAATACCCAAGCATGATATGCTACTCATCTTGGGCGACTTCAATGCAAAAGTAGGTGAAGGAAATGAAGATAGAAGAAGAATCATGGGAAGAGAAGGAATCTGAGAAATACATGAAAATGGAGAAAGACTGTGCAGTTTCTGTGAAGAAAATATGATGACCATCAGAGGGACAATTTTCCAACATAAAAACATCCATAAGGTGACTTGGAGGTCACCAGATAAAACCACAGAAAACCAAATCGATCACATACTAATAAACAACAAGTGGAAACGGTCACTACAAGATGTGCGAGCAAGGAAAGGAGCAGATGTAGGAAGTGATCACAACCTTCTGGTAGCAAAAATAAAACTAAAATTAAGGAAAGCCAAAATCGGAGAACACAGAAAGATACATTTTGATACAAGAAAACTGATAGACCAGCAAACAAGAAATGAATTCTCAATAGTACTTAAGAACCGCTTCAGTGTCCTACAAGACAAAGCAGAAATGTCCATATTAGAGTTCAATAAAACACTACAGGAAACAGCAAAAGAGGTGCTGGGATATCGGAAAAGGAGAAAAGAGGAATGGATAAGCGAGACCACATGGGAAAAGATAGAGCAAAGAAAAGAAATCAAGAAAAAAGTTTTAAGTAATTATGCACAAAAAGACAAAGAAGTGAAGGAATCATGCCGTCAAGATAAACATCAATATTATGACAACTTAGCAGAAACAGCAGAGAAAGCAGCATATACAAATGACATGAAAACCATATATAAAATCACAAAGCAGATGACAGGTAACTTCAACACAAGATGTGAAAGTGCAGTAAGAACACAAAATGGACAACTGGTCAGTGGAGAAAGAGAAAAAATTGAAAGATGGAGGGAACACTTTAACACCCTACTAAACAGAACACAAGCAGCACAAACAATAGACATACCTGAAGCAAAAATGGAACTAAACATCAATACAGGACCAATAACAATAAGTGAAGTAAAGGAGGCGATAAAGAAGCTAAAATCAGACAGGGCACCAGGTGAAGATGAAGTGACTGCTGAGATGTTGAAAGCAGAAGAAACAGAAACACCAAAACAACTTTGCCGGATATTACAACAAATTTGGGATCTAGAAAAAGCCCCAGAGGAGTGGAAAACTGGGCTTATAGTAAAACTACCAAAGAAGTGTGACTTCAGAGATTGTGGGAACTGGAGAGGCATTACCCTACTGCCACTCACTAGTAAAGTATTTTGCAGAATAATCATCAACAGAATTGTACCAACACTTGAGGAAAAACTTCGGAAAAAGCAGGCAGGATTTAGGAAAGGAAGATCATGCATAGACCACATATTTGTACTTAGACAAATATTAGAACAGGCAAATGAGTGGCATAGCACAACATATGCATTATTCATAGATTTTGAGAAAGCCTTTGACAGTGTCAGCAGAGATGCACTGTGGAAAATCCTAAGATGGCATGGCCTCCCCCATAAAATAGTTAATGTAATCAAAGCCCTATACGAGGGTTCTCAGTGCAAAGTTATCTGTGGAGAACATACCTCCAGCAGCTTTAGGGTACAAACAGGAGTGAAGCAGGGATGTGTACTATCACCAACATTATTTATCTTGGCAGTAGACTGGTTAATGAAGGAGGCAACATCAGACAAACGCAGAGGATTACAATGGACCCTTGACACAGTGCTGGAGGACTTTGACTTTGTGGACGACATTTGTCTATTATCAAGCAGTCACAAAGATATGCAAGATAAAATAAACAAGCTAACTCAGAATGCAAACAACATAGGACTAAAGATCAACGTAGGAAAGACAAAGTTAATGAAGCAAAACATGAACAACAGAAATGTACTCAGAGTAGATAACAAGTTAGTGGAGGAGGTCAACGAATTTGAATACCTTGGCAGCAGAGTAGTAGAAAATGGAGACAGCACAGAGGACATCAACAGCAGACTTACTAGAGCAAACCAGGCTTTTGCAATGCTGCAGACTATATGGAAATCAAAAAAACTAAGCATAAATATGAAAATCAGGATATTTAAGAGTAATGTTCTAAGTGTATTACTCTATGGAAGTGAATGCTTGAAAATCACCAAAACCATAGAAAACAAGTTGAATTCTTTCCAGACTAAATGTTTACGAAGAATTAGAAAAATATTTTGGCCAAACACCATAAGAAATAACATCTTCTTAGCAGAAATGCAGATGAAACCACTGACAACAATTACTGAGGAAAGACGCTGGCGATGGTTGGGACATGTGCTCCGAATGACTGACAACTCACTACCAAAAATAGCACTAAGATGGACACCACAGGGGAGTAGAAGTAAGGGTAGACCAAAAGAGACATGGAGAAGAACAACAGAAAGGATGTTGAGCAATTGAGGGCTCACCTGGGCAAGAGCAGAAAAAAAAGGCGAAGGACAGGCATTTGTGGAAAATCCTTGCGGAAGCCCCATGTGCCCTGGGCACTTAAGGTTCAGAGAGAGAGAGAGAGAGAGAGAGAAATAAGTTGTGAACACCGTCACTCTTATTTTGTGTAGTTCTCATATTTTACCATTTTTATTGATTATTACGGCAATTTTTCTGGGCTATGCATTTTGTGCCATTGCATTGCATTAATTCATCGTGTCCTTCATCTTTTCAAGTCATTTTGAGTTTTATAAATGTTAATTACGTGTGTTGTGCTTGATCTCATAACACAAGAGTGGGCTCATGATTCATACTGAAGAATCATAAGTTTTGTTGTCACCATGTTGTGGTTGTGAGGATTGATTTTGTAACTCACACTTTGATTTGATTATGTGTAGTGCATCTAAATATTTGTGTTTTTGCACCAAGAATTCAAGTATTGAGTGATGGAGACCAATTAAGTAGATATTAATATGCAGGAAGAAGGTTGCGTAAGCAATAAAGAATATAGCCATGAAGGTTGGTTGACTCACGTGAGATGATATATTTTAGTTATTAGTTAGATGGTAGAACTTGGTAAATGAATAATTAATTGGATTAGTAAAATGTTGAGCAATCATTATGTGTTGGAGATAACTGCAGCTAATTATTTTATGTATTATGTGTTGCAATCTAGTCTAGTGGTGCTGTCTAGTGTTTCTCGTGCACTTGTGTAATAAAATGTTTGTTTTGACTATTGGATTACAAGTAACTAGTTCAGTGTCATTACTTCTGTTGGGTACTGTTGTTCTTGTAGTAACTGCAAACTGTTGTTCGTTCACGCATAACTGATACAGTTGCCAGGTGGCCAGACTGATAAAGGTTGAACAGTTAGAACCTGGGGATTATTAAAAGGTAAAGGTAATCCTGTCAAGCCTTAGAGGCACATAGGAATATGGCTTTAGTGCCCATATTTTCCTTGACCTGTCAGCACACTAGAGGGTGATATGGTCAGTATCACGCCTGGCCGCCTTTCCTTCACCAACTCCAGAAGAAGTCGGGTACCCATTTCTTGGGGGGGGGGGGATTATTAGGACATCCCTTATTTAAGGGAGAAAATGACATATAACTTTCGACCTATTTTTTAGTACCGTAGTAGAAAGTCTGAGGTTCGATAACTGAACCCACTGAGCGCCAATTTTTTGGATCTGGGGAAGAAAAGGCCGCCAGTGCCAGGCGTTGTACTGACCACATCACTCTGACGTTTGGCAAGAGGTCAAGGGAAATATGTACGCTAACACCATATCAACCCAAAGAGAAGAAGAACTACAAGAATTGTTAGACAAAGTCATAAAAACAAGCGAGGATTAAATAAAAAGAAAGACAGTGGTCATGGTCATATCCAAGAAAGAAGCAACAGCAAAATGGAACATAAAAGGCACAGAATTAAAACAAGTGGACAATTTCGAGTATTTAGAAACAATAATAACACAAGACGGAAGATGCGACACAGAAATAAGAAGCAGAATAGCCCAGATCAATTTATGAAAATCAAAACGTGCTGTGCAGTTAAGCTCTGTCGATGAATACAGAGATATCTTAATAACGACAGCTAAAGACGTGGTTCCAGTAAAGAAAACACGAAGAATGGATGGATTACAGCAGGCACACTAGAACTGATAAAACAAAGTACTAAAATGAAGACACAATGGAAAGTGACAAACAACAACAAAGAGGAATATAAATCTTTAACAAAAGAAGTACGAAGAAACATAAGAAAGGACAAACAACAATTACATGCAAGATTGTTGTGAAAGAATAGAAGGACATCAGAAATGTGAAAGAGATAGTGAAATGTTTAAATAAATGAAGACATTGACGAGAAATGTCACACCTAAGCTAAATGTAATTTGTGACGAGATGGGGAATACCTTGACAGAGACAGAGGAAATTCTAGAAAGATGGAAGGAATATTGCAGAGGAATATATTAAACAACCGACTGTGAAAGCAGAAATCAACAATGTGAATTATTATTGGAGGAGAAAGAACCCGAACCGACCATAAACGAAGTTTTATGGGCAATAAAAATCTGAAAAATGGTAAAACATCAGGATGTGATGAGATAACAGCTGAACTTATTAAAGCAGGAGGAAAGGAATCTATCATGCACTATATAAAAAGATATGGCATTCATGTATTTGGCAAAAGAATGGAAAAGAATTGTATTCATACCACTGCCAAAAAAAAAAGGGTAACCAGAAATTATGCACAAACTATAGAACTGTTGCTCTGATTAGTCATGCCAGTAAAATTCTGTTAAAAATCATAATGGGCAGACTTCTTAAGAAAATAGAAGAAGAAATCAATATGGTCCAAGCTGGTTTCAGGCAAGGAAGAGGATCAAGAGATCATATATTCAATATAAGATTAATAATAGAGAAATGCAGAGAGTTTAATGTGAATCTATATTTATCTTTTATAGACTACTTAAAGGCATTTGATTGTATACAACACCAGAAAATTTGGGAAATAATGAAAAAAATGGGATTTCCAATACATTTGATGCAATTAACATCACTGCTGTATCTAGACCAACAGGCAGCAGTAATAATAAATGGTGAAACAACAGCTTGGTTTGACATAAAACAAGGAGTCCGTCAGGGGTGCATAATGTCACTTTACTTATTTGACTTGTATACTGAAAATATAATGAGGAATGTTAGAGAAGATGTAGACAAAGAATATTATGATGCCATAACAATTGGAGGTTATGAAATACCAGAAATTAGATATACTGATGACACAGTATTACTGTCTACAACACAAAAAGGAATGGAAAAACTAATTATGCCAGTCCGTAGTAACAGCGGAAAGCAAAACCTCTATCTTAATGCAAAGAAAACTAAATTGATGACAACTGACAAAACAAACAAGGCAGCTGAAATATGTACCAATGAGGAAAAACTGGAAGAAGTGGAGAGTTTTGAATATCTTGGATCACTACTAACTAATAATAGAGATACACTGAGGGAAATTAAAAGGAGGACATCTATCGCTCTTCAGAAAGTAAAACAACTAAAGAATCTGTGGAGAGGAGCAGACAGAACTACAAAAATAAAATGTTTAAGGGGATGCATCTTTCCCATCACAACATATGCCTGTGAGACCTGGACACTTAACAAAACAGCTGAGAAACACATAAATGCCTTTCATTGTAAATGCTACAGAAGAGTTCTTCAAATATCATGGACACAAAAAAGAACAAATATATCCATACTACAAGAACTTAATATTGAAGAAGGTTGGCTAGTAAAGAGGATTAAATATAGAGAACTTAAATATTTTGGACACGTTAAACGTCATGATAATCTAGAGAAGATCGTCTTGGAAGGGTACATAATGGGAAAAAGAAAAAGAGGAAGATCAAGGCGAAGATGGCTGCAAGACATCGTTGGTAATCTGCAAATGGATCCATCAGCAGCGTGCCATACTGCTTACAACCGAGAGGCTTACAGGAGTGCTGTTAGGGAGGCAAAGTTCCGCAAGGGACATGCAAGTGAATGAATGATGACGATGAATAAAAAAAGAGAGTTATTCAGTGTTACATCGAACCCATAATGTCATGTAAGTGAGATCAGACTCTACTGGAAGCAGCGGAGATGTGGTTCCTTAGAAGATGATGAGAATACCAAGGACAGCCAAGAAAAGAAAGTAAGAGGTTATAAGTAAGACTGGGCAAAATAGAGATATTATGGCAAAATTCAGAACACAACAACACACATTTCCAAGACTTGTTTTGAGAAGAGGCGGACTATAACATCTAGTGATAAAGGGAAAAATGGAGGTACAAAGGACAGAGGAAGGCAAAGAAACGAGATACTTGACAAACTAAAAGAGTGACATGGAGCAGGTACTACACACACCTTATAGAAAGAGCAAAGGATAGATAGTTGTGGAAGTCAGTGACGACCAGAGACTGATTGACATGAACCAGATAGATAGATAGATAGATAGATAGATAGATAGATAGATAGATAGATAGATAGATAGATAGATAGATAGATAGATAGATAGAGAGAAAACACAATGTCCCCTAAATGCCTCTATGGTACGTTTGAAAAACGTAAAGTTACGTTAGTCACACACACACACACATATATATATATGTATATGATTCTAAATCAATGGAACAACTTTGCGTACTCATTACAAAGAAACTACCTATTATAGAAAAACCTGAGAGGCATCAATGGAGAGGAAAACTCTCGAAGGTTATATATTTACTTGTTGCGCATGCGCGTTCATTCTTATTCTCGGTCAGGACCTCTTCTGTTGAAAAATGGCGAGCAACCAGGAGGAGGAGGTATATTCTGGCTGGAACTAGCAAAGACAAATTTCGTTAAAACGGTACAACGGCGTTTTGTTAAAGATTCCCCCAGCTCGGACCAACATTTACCGTTAATACCGTCAGTTCGAAGGTTGGTGCCGTGATTAGAAGGAAAAAGATCTGGACGACCACGTGTATCTCATGAGAATATTGAAAGAATCAGAGAAGCCTTCACACCAAGCCCTCAGAAGTCTACGCCTCAAGTCAGTCGTGAGCTGCAGCTGTCCCAGACAACAGTATGGAAAGTTCTTCGAAAAGAACTAACACTGAAACCATACAAACTGATGTTGACACAAGCATTGAAACCACATGACAAGGTCAAACGACAAGGAAATGCGAGCGGACATGAATATTGAAGATATTGTAGTTTTGCTCGACGAAACTACATTCCAATGAAGGTGGACAGTGAATCGCCATAATATGCGAATATTGGGTGCAGAGAACCCTCGTAGAACCACTAACCCTGTACGGGACTCACTGATGATAATGTGTTTTGCGCCTGATCACAAACGAAAATCTACGGCCCATTTTTCCTTGTTCAGTGCACCGTAACTGGTCTAATCTAACTGCAGATCGTACAGCAGTTCATAATCCCACAATTACAGGAGGACTCCAACGACCACCTGTTGCAGCAAGATTGTGTACCACCCCATTACCCCAATGAAGTCCAACGTTTCTTGAATGAACATCTGCCTAACCAGTGGATTGGTCGTGCTACTTCCAGTGACCGGCCATTTCGCGTTTGGCCACCAAAGTCACCTGACCTGACCTCCTTACTATGGGGGCATGTGAAGGATTCTGTCTACCTGCCACCTCTGCCACACAGTCTGCCAGAGTTACGACGGCGCTTTGCTACTGCCAGTGATTCCATAGATGTGAACATGGTGGAGCGTGTAGGGCAAGAACTCGACTATCTCCTGCACATACATATTGCGTGACACATTGTTCCCACATTGCATGTTTATGAATTCTTGTAATGTAAGTAAACTTTGAGAGTTTTCCTCTCAGTTGATTCCTCACACGTTTTTCTATAATATGTAGTTTCTTTGTAATAAGCACCCAAATTTGTGTCATTCATTTAGAATCTCTCTTATATATTCTCGTATATATGCATGTGCATGTCCGTGATATATGAAACATAATACTTGTATGGAGGTGAAGACGCTGTCCAGTGAGGCAACCAGCGACCCATAGCTAATATGCCATCGTCAGGGTTAGCGAACCATAGCTGACCAAGACCCTGTCCCACCTCTCCGTGGTACGCTCAGTAACAGGTTTATCCTTGACTAATAGTAATAGGCAGGGATTGCTAAAGCCCCCATGGTGGTGGAGTCTGCTAAAGAAGCACTGGACATCCCCTGCTTTTTAGCTCTACTTTGGGACTGAAAAAGTAGCCGCCATACCCCGCTCTCACGCCGATACGATGCTGTGCCTCAACACCGTCACAGCACTGGTTTCAAAGGACATCAGCTCGCAGTTACATGGAGTTAGTACAAGTAATACTTGTATATTGTAACTGTTGTATATGTCTGATTACTTTACATTCAGGCAGTAAAGAATCATGCGTGTACAAGTTTTACAAATTCTAGATAGCTTCGCATGCAAAGAATCAACTAAAAGCCATGCTCGGTTTGTAAGATATCATATAAATTAATTGTTCAAATTAGCTGCCATTTTCCCCTGAATATTTTCTTATGTCGCTGAGGCATGAGCAAAGGTGGATTATCCATTAGTCTAAGAAGGCATACCCCAGGAGTCCTGTGAAAGGCAGCAGTAAGAAAACTCTCCAAATATAGGCGAATGTTTTAATCTAGGAGATTAGGAAGAAGGAAGGAGAGCCACTTACTAAGTTTAGCCTAGAAAAATGAGAAGCGGTTAATTCATTACCATCATGTGACCTTTGAACATTCCTACATGAAAGCAAATTTTTGTCGGATTTTCACAAATTCTAATGTAATGAACTCTTCCGGGGATCATCCATTGTTGTCGATCACGCCGAAAAAACAAATGATAAGAAATATACTTCGTAGGAATTATTCTAGAGACCACTGGGGGCCATTAAATGGCTTTACGTCTTCCAGTTCATTTGACTAAAAATGTTTAATAATAATAATAATAATAAATAAAACTAATATAATAAATGTGCAATGGATCTTAGTATTTCAGCACTTCACTAAGATGGGAGACAATGAAAATTAACAAAATCAAATGGAAAAAAAGAAGTTTAAATATATTTTTATATTGAAATGATGTTGATGTCCATATTTTTCTCAGAGATATTCAGCTAGTGCTGTTATTTTTCCCTTGACTCTCGGCTACCGGGGGGGATATTGTCACTGATGTCCAGCGTGTCACGCATGTCCGGCAATCCTTCTTTACAAAACTGTCCACTCACGTATGAGGGGAAAATAAGAGACACACCTTCATGTTTTTCATATTCAATTTGTAAACGATAAATAGAATGAATGAATAAATGTAACACAGGTCAGGTATGTACAGCATGAAGACATTCAACATTACAAAATATATATTATAATAAGTTAGCCAGATAAAAAAAATCATGTACACCCAAAGAGATCAAGTAAATCCTTGTTTTGGCAGTTGAATATTTTAAAACAATAAAAAATATAATATTAAAAAAGCATATGATTTCCTGGAACTATTTTTTTCAATATTTTATATATATTATTTAATAAATATGATACTCATAATCTATATATTAACATTAATTCTGATTAGTTAGAACTACACAATTACACCTTCACCTGTGAAATTTTAACTCTCAGGGTTTGAGGGTTGTGGAAGGTCATGATATCCTCCATCTATCGGTGGGGACATTGAGAAAGAGGGAGAGAAGAAAGAGAGGAAGAGAGTAGAGAAAGAGAGAGAGAGAGGAGAAGAAAGGGAGAGGAGAAATAAAGAGAGAGAGAGAAGAAAAGAAAGAAAGAGAGAGAGAAAAAAAAGAAAGAAAGAAAAAGAGAGAGAGAGAGAGAGAAAGAGAAGAAAGAAAGAAAGAGAGAGAGAGAGAGAAGAAAAGAAAGAAAGAAAGAGAGAGAGAGAGAAGAAAAGAAAGAAAGAAAGAGAGAGAGAGAGAAAAAAAAGAAAGAAAGAAAGAGAGAGAGAGAAAGAAAGAAAGAAAGAGAGAGAGAAAAAAAAGAAAGAAAGAGAGAGAGAGAGAGAGAGAAAGAGAAGAAAGAAAGAAAGAGAGAGAGAGAGAGAAGAAAGAAATAAAGAAAGAAAGAGAGAGAGAGAACAAAAAGAAAGAAAGAAAGAGAGAGAGAGAAGAAAGAAAGAAAGAAAGAGAGAGAGAGAGAGAACTTAGGCTCCGTGCGTCACTTGAATCTATAAACTGTAGATTCAGAATATTCGAGCACGTAAGCGCCAGCCAATACCTGCACGAGAAAGTCTTCTTTTTCGCTCCTCCTGGGATGTTCATATTTTTCTTCTTTTTTGTTTCCTTCAGCATCGTATCGGCTCCGACTCACACGTTTTCTAAAACGGTTTTGTTTAAAATAGGGCGTACTTTGACTGCTTTAACCTAGCATCGATCCGATATAAATAATGACCAGAAATTTGTACTTCAGTATAACAATAATAGTCCTTCATGCCCCGACTTGTAGCTACGTCTGGGACTGGCCGTTGGCTCCAGGTCGATGGTAATAAGGGGATAGAAAACACTGTTGATGGTCATAAGGAGAGATAAGAAATTGTCGATGGTAATAAGGGGATAGAAAACACTGTTGATGGTCGTAAGGAGAGATAAGACATTGTCGATGGTAATAAGGGGATATAAAACACTGTTGATGGTCGTAAGGAGAGATAAGACATTGTCGATGGTAATAAGGGGATATAAAACACTGTTGATGGTCGTAAGGAGAGATAAGACATTGTCGATGGTAATAAGGGGATATAAAACTGTTGATGGTCATAAGGAGAGATAAGACATTGTCGATGGTAATAAGGGGATGTAAAACACTGTTGATGGTCGTAAGGAGAGATAAGACACTGTCGATGGTAATAAGGGGATAAAAAACACTGTTGATGGTCATAAGGAGAGATAAGACATTGTCGATGGTAATAAGGGGATATAAAACACTGTTGATGGTCGTAAGGAGAGATAAGACACTGTCGATGGTAATAAGGGGATAAAAAACACTGTTGATGGTCATAAGGAGAGATAAGACACTGTCGATGGTAATAAGGGGATATAAAACACTGTTGATGGTCGTAAGGAGAGATAAGACACTGTCGATGGTAATAAGGGGATATAAAACACTGTTGATGGTCGTAAGGAGAGATAAGACACTGTCGATGGTAATAAGGGGATATAAAACACTGTTGATGGTAGTAAGAGAAAATCAGACACTAAGCACAAGAGCTGCTAATTTTAAATTTCACGGAAGATACCATAAGCAACAAGGTGGTCCTTCCCTTTTTAATGAAAAAAAAAAACCCCACACACAACCGTGAGGTGGTACATCTATCTAGCAAACGCCCGTGTGGTGTATAAAAAAAAATCACACACTAAGTACAATTCACTACAAGATGGATGGACAAGTTGCCCATCACTTTAAAATACCTAGAAATGCAAATTAGCACAATAACTATGCGAAAGGTAATTATAAAATATGAATAGCAGTAACAATTAAATAAATAATCATGTCCTAAAACTTTTCAGTAACACACAAAAATATGCGTACACACTCTGTATACACGCTCATATGAATATTTTCTATATTCACCAAATGAGCACCTTCACGGGATGTGATGCTATATATATTTTAATTTTAAAAAAAGCTTCAAAAGTTAAAAAGTTCCACTGGAGCAAGAAAATGGACAACAGGAACGAAAATATTTGACTTGAATATTTATTGTAAAAGGTAAAGGTAAGATACCCGTTCCCATGTCATTATGCCATATCTGAGATCAGGGCTCACCTGGGCAAGAGCGGAAAACCCTTGCGGAAGCCCCATGTTCCCTGGGCACTTGAGGTTCAGGGAGAGAGAGAGAGAGAGAGAGAGAGATACGGTGACAGGCTGCCATTTCCAAGGCCATCGGCACACGAAAGTGTGACGTGGTCAGTATCACACCTGGCTTCATTTACCGTCCAAGATTTCTCTGGCTTGGTGGACCCCAGGGACTTTTTGATGTGGCGGCACCAGAAAAAAAAAATCCCCACTGCTGAGACTTGAACCCAGTACCAAAGGATTAGAAGACAGAGCGCCTAACCACTCAGTCAACCGGGCCGCCCATATTTACTGTACAATTTATTTTATTATTTTTCTAATAAAATATACGTTTGAGACCTAGGTTGTAAGTTCGAACAGTCGTAATTTGGCCAGCTGTAAGTCGGTGTATGACTAAGGAGAAATCCGAAGAATCGAGATCGATTTTTAACATAGATAGGGAGTCGAATACCGCAGGTATTTTGAAAAACAAGAACTGGAAAGCGAATAATCGATAATGATTGTTAACATAAAGAGGAAGTCGATTACCTCAGGTATTATGAAAAAAAACATGAAATGGAAAAAAGATGGTATGACTCACACGTATGCTATTTTAAATGTTGATCTCGAGAATACGAAAAAAAAAAATTGCTTTCAGATACCTGATCTTGACTGCAGGAATAAACTGAGCCTGTCGTTGGATCCGCTGGGTTCTTGGCTGAGAGTGTTCTTTGAGATAGCAGGCTTACTGAAGCTGTTTGAGGAGTCTACTGCACAATGTATCTAAATAGACATAGTGTTGATAATATTCTGCCGGCTGCAACAAGACAAAGAAAAGATTTCCAGTGTGGCATTAAACAGTAAGAAGAAAAAGATCTCCAGAGTGGCATTATACAGCAAGAAGAAAAAAAAAAATATCTCCAGGGTGGCATTATACAGTAAGAAGACAAAGAAAAGATCTCCAGGGTGCCATTATACAGTAAGAAGACAAAGAAAAGATCTCCAGGGTGCCATTATACAGTAAGAAGAAAGCAAAAAACGCAATGAAATACATGGCTTTGATGTCTCCTACCTCAAGTATCAGCTTTACATCATTATCTGTTCAACAGTCGTGTAAACATGGCTCCCGTTGTTAAATACAAAAACCCTAAATCATCCTTCCTTACGTCAATCAATCAGCAGTATGTAAAAACACATATCTCAGGTGCTGTTTACAGCTGCGCGAATGACTTTGATCAGGTACAAAGTGTTATAGAGCAGTCAGTAAATTACTTTGATCTTCCTCAGTTCTTGTCTAATATGGCTGTAAGTGTATCCGGTCTTGAGAAATGAGACTTATTATGCCTTTACATTGCAGGTCCCAAAGTGAGACACCTTATTCTTCAATCTCACTACAACTGCGAGGTTCTTTGCAGCCGATGCTATGAAGATGTTGAGGCGCCGCATCGTGACGGTTTTGGAGTGGGCCACAGCAGCTGGTTTTTTTTTTCAGTCCCTTAGTGTAGCCAAAAATCTGAGGGTGTCCAATACCTCTTTAGCAGAATCCACCGCCAGGGGGACTAGAGCCATCCCTGCTCTGTTGGCCAGGTTAGACCTGTTACTGACCTGTTACAAGGGTCTTGATCAACTATGATTCGTCTACCCTGATGCTAGGTGTCAGCTGTGAGTCGCTGATTGTCAAAACGGACAGCGTCTTCTGCTCCCAAGTGAGGCATCACAAGACCGAGTAATATGGAGGGCATCTCTACGTGATACGGCACCTTGCGCCTCAGCGTGAAAGGAGGGTTAAAACTAAGAAAAAAAAAGACCACACGTGTAAGGAGACTGGGGTCTGCAACAAAAAACATTGTTTTGTTGTTTGTGTTACAGTGATCGATTATAGCAAATTCAGTATCTGTAAAACCAGTCATGCGAGAAGCTACCCAGCAAAATGATGCCCGACAAACCCCTGGAAGACGCTTCCCGATCTGTCAGTCAACTACTCGTAGCTGCCATGCTAGGGTCAAGGTTGCGATCTAGCACCTGTTAAACTGGGAATATTTTGCGGACACCAGAGAGGCTATGAATGTGTCCAAGATGCACTGATGATGACAATGATGATGGTTTATGGTTTATGATTTGGATCATCATCGTTGCACTCCGGGCATGTCCAGGCATCAACTTAAATATTTCTGTCGGTGTTTTCCTCCCTCAGTCAGCTCAGTCTAACTCGAAAAGCAAACGTGTTTTTATTTTGTGTGTGACCTCTCATGTTTATCGCTCTACTGTACACCACTAAACACAACGCGTTACCTTGCCAAACCTTGTTGTTTATAGATATATAAATGCTAATGGTTATTTTATACCGTATATTTTTTCAACGTGACATAAAAATATAAAATAGAATGTATACTCCCCTCCCCCAGCTCACTCTCGCAGGAAATCTGGCAAACTCCTGGGTCGTTACAGGTCACTGTAACCATATGGCTCTGTTACGTCAAACTTCTGTATTTTTTCCCCTTCCATCTTGAAAATGCCAAAGTGTATATTTAAAGGAAAAACCGCATGCCAGGAAACTGCAGACCTCTCTTCTGTCATCAGATATTTTGTAGGGGTGGGTTGGGGGGGGGGGGGGTTAAATTAAAAAAAAATCAATCTTGCAGACAGCTTTCTAATAGTGTTATTTCTTTCGCGGGTTTTAAAAAATCTTGTTCCATGTTTTTTTTATTAAAACGATCAGGTATATGACATATTGCAAGGATCTTTTGCTACTATTTATGTATATACCTGGTTGCAACGAGCAGAAATGTTAACAATCTACATAGTTACTATGTTAGCAATGCTGCCTATACTTCTAGCACGATAACTGTGTGCTGGTATTTCCGCTGATCGGGAATGCAGATGCTGTTGTGAAGATGAAGACAGACAGGACAGTGGTAAAGAGTTTGGGCGGTATTAGAGAGAAGCTTGCATAACAATGGCGATGAACAGTTATGTAGTTAGTGTTTTTGTCAGTTAAAGCTTGGGTTAAAGGGAATGGTACCAACAGAAGGGGGCCATGATACCAGCAGAAGGTGGCCTGATACTAGTACAAGGGGGCCATGATACCAGCAGAAGGTGGCCTGATACTAGTACAAGGGGGCCATGATACCAGCAGAAGGTGGCCTGATACTAGTACAAGGGGGCCATGATACCAGCAGAAGGTGGCCTGATACTAGTACAAGAGGGCCATGATACCAGCAGAAGGTGGCCTGATACTAGTACAAGGTAGCCTGATAACAACAGAAGGTGACCTGATACTAGTACAAGGGGGCCTATTATCATCACAAGGGGGTCCGATACCAGCAGAAGTTGGTCTGATACCAGCAGAAGTTTGTCTGATACTAGCAGAAATTGGTTTGATACCAGCAGAAGGGGGTCTGATACCAACAGAAATTGGTCTGATAACAGCAGAAGTTGGTCTGGTACCAGCACAAGGGGGTTTGATACCAGCAGAAGTTGGTCTGGTACCAGCACAAGGGGGTCTGATACCAGCAGAAGTTGGTCTGATACCAGCAGAAGGGGGTCTGATACCAACAGAAATTAGTCTGATACCAGCAGAAGTTGGCCTGATACCAGCAGAAGTTGGTCTGATACCAGCACAAGGGGGTTTGATACCAGCACAAGGGGGTCTGATACTAGCAGAAGGGGGTCTGATACCAGAAGAAGGGGGTCTGATACCAGCAGAAATTGGTCTGATACCAGCAGATGTTGATCTGATACCAGCAAAAGGGGGTTTGATACTAGTACAAGGCAGTCTGATACCAGCAAAAGTTGGTTTGATACTAGTACAAGGCAGTCTGATACCAGCAGAAGTTGGTCTGATACTAGTACAAGGCAGTCTGATACCAGCAAAAGTTGGTCTGACACCAGCAGAAGTTGTTCTGATACCAGCACAAGGGGGTTTGATATCAGCAGAAGGTGGTCTGATACCAGCAGAAGTTGGTCTGATACTAGTACAAAGCAGTCTGATACCAGCAAAAGGTGGTCTGATGCCAGCAGAAGTTGTTCTGATACCAGCACAAGGGGGTTTGATACCAGCAGAAGGTGGTCTGATACCAGCAGAAGTTGGTCTGATACTAGTACAAAGCAGTCTGATAACAACAGAAGTTGGTCTGATACCAGCACAAGGGGGTTTGATACCAGCAGAAGTTGGTCTGACACCAGCAGAAGTTGGTCTGGTACCAGCACAAGGGGGTTTGATACCAGCAGAAGGTGGTCTGATAACAGCAGAAGTTGGTCTGATACTAGTACAAGGCAGTCTGATAACAGTACAAGGGGGTCTAATACCAACAGAAATTGGTCTGATACCAGCAGAGGTTGGTCTGATACCAGCACAAGAGGGTCTGATACCAGCACAAGAGGGTCTGATACTAGCACAAGGGGGTCTGAAACCATCAGAAATTGGTCTGATACCAGCAGAAGTTTGTCTGATACCAGCAGAAGTTGGTTTGATACCAGCAGAAGGTGGTCTGATATCAGCAGACGTTGGTCTGATACCAGCAGAAGTTGGTCTGATACTAGCACAAGGGGGTCTGATACCAGCACAAGGGGTCTAATACCAGCAGAAGTTGGTCTGCTTTCAGCAGAAGTTGGTCTGATACTAGCAGAAGTTGGTCTGATACCAGCACAAGGGGTCTAATGCCAGCAGAAGTTGGTCTGATACTAGCACAAGGGGGTCTGATACCAGCAGAAGTTGGTCTGATACCAGCAGAAGTTGGTTTGATACAAGCAGAAGTTTGTCTGATACCAGCAGAAGTTGGTCTGATACCAGCAGAAGTTGATCTGATACCAGCAGAAGTTGGTCTGATACCAGCAGAAGTTGATCTGATACCAGCAGAAGTTGGTCTGATACCAGCTCAAGGGGGTTTGATACCAGCAGAAGTTGGTCTGATACCAGCAGAATATGATCTGATACAAGCATAAGGGGGTCTGATACTAGCAGAAAGTGGTCTGATACCAGTAGAAGTTGGTCTGATACCAGCACAAGGCGTTTGATACCAGCACAAGGGGGTCTAATACCAGCAGAAGTTGGTTTGATACCAGCAGAAGGTGATCTGATACCAGCATAAAGGGGTTTGATACCAACAAAAGGGGGTCTGATACTAGTACAAGGCAGTCTGATACCAGCAAAAGGGGGTCTGATATCATCATAAAGGGTTCTGATACCAGCAGAAGTTGGTTTGATACCAGCAGAAGTTTGTCTGATACCAGCAGAAGTTTGTCTGATACCAGCGGAAGTTGGTCTGATACCAGCAGAAGTTTGTCTGATACCAACAGAAGTTGGTTTGATACCAGCAGAAGTTTGTCTGATACCAGCAGAAGTTTGTCTGATACCAGCAGAAGTTTGTCTGATACCAGCAGAAGTTTGTCTGATACCAGCAGAAGTTTGTCTGATACCAGCAGAAGTTGGTTTGATACCAGCAGAAGTTTGTCTGATACCAGCAGAAGTTTGTCTGATACCAGCAGAAGTTGGTTTGATACCAGCAGAAGTTTGTCTGATACCAGCAGAAGTTTGTCTGATACCAGCGGAAGTTGGTCTGATACCAGCAGAAGTTTGTCTGATACCAGCAGAAGTTGGTCTAATACCAACAGAAGTTGATCTGATACCAGCAGAAGTTGGTCTAATACCAGCAGAAGTTGGTCTGATACCAGGATGAGGGGTCTAATACCAGCAGAAATTGGTCTAATACCAGCAGAAGTTGGTCTAATACCAGCAGAAGGTGGTCTGATACCAGCACAAGGGGTCTAATACCAGCAGAAGTTGGTCTAATACCAGCAGAAGTTGGTCTGATACCAGCAGAAATTGGTCTGATACCAGCAAAAGGTGATCTGATACCAGCACAAGGGGGTCTGATACTAGCAGAAGGGGGTCTGATACCTTCAGAAATTGGTCTGATACCATCAGAAATTGGTCTGATACCAACAGAAGTTGGTCTGATACCAGCACAAGGGGGTTTGATACCAGCAGAAGGTGGTCTGATACCAGCAGAAGTTGGTCTGATACTAGTACAAGGCAGTCTGATACCAGCAGCAATTGTTCTTATACCAGCAGAAGTTGGTCTGATACCAGCAGAAGGTGGCCTGATACCAACAAAAGGTGGTCTGATACCAGCAGAAGGTGGCCTGATACTAGTACAAGGCAGCCTGATAACAGCAGAATGAACTGATAACAGCAGAAGATGGCTTGATAACTGCATAAGAGTTCCTGATACTAGTACAAGACGGCATGCCACTAGCACAAGGGGGTCTGATAAAAGCAGAAGGTGGCTTGATAACAGCAGAAAGTGGCGTGAGACCAGCAGAAAGTGGCATGATAACAGCAGAATGGGGCCTAAGAACAGTAGAAGGTGGTCTAATAACAGCAGAAGGTGGCCTAATAACATCAGACGGTGACCTGATAACAGCAGAAGGTGGCCTAATAACAGCAGGAGGAGGCCTGATAACAGGATAGGTGATCTGATACTATTACAAGGGGGCATGATACTAGTTCAAGGGGGCCTGATAACAGCATTAGGTGGCCTGATAGCAGGAGAAGGTGGCCGGATAACAGCAGAAGGTGGTCTGATACCAGGAGAAGGTGGCCTGATAACAGCAGAAGTTGGTCTTATACCACCAGAAGTTGATCTGATACCAGGAGAAGGTGGCCTAATAACAGCAGAAGGTGGCATGATAACAGGAGAAGGTGACCTAAATACAGCAGAAGGTGGCCTAATAAAGCAGAAGGTGGGCTAATAACAGCAGAAGGTGGGGTAATAACAGCAGAAGGTGGCCTGATAACTGCAAAAGAGGGTCTGATACTAGTACAAAGGGGCATGATACTAGTATAAGCGGGCCTGATTAACAGCAGAAGGTGGCAAGATAACAGCATAAGGTGGCCTGACAACAACAGAAGGGGACCTGATAACAGCAGAAAGGGGCCTGACAACAACAGAAGGGGACCTGATAACAGCAGAAAAGGGCCTGATAACAACAGAAAGAGTACTGATAACAGCAGAAAGGGGCCTGATAACAACAGAAGGGTCCTGATAACAGCAGAAAGGGGCCTGATAACAACAGAAGGGGTCCTGATAATAGTAGAAAGGGGCCTGATAACAACAGAAAGGGGCCTGATACACTCAGGCATATAGGCATTTGGCGTCACCTGAAGCTGGAGAAGGACCTGCTGGACATGCCGGACAACAGTAACAATACCCTCTAGTAGCTGAGGGAAAAATATCTCAGAGGAAACTAGGGACATTAACATCATGTCAATGAGGAATATATAAACATTAACATCGTGTCACTGAGGAAAATACGAACATTAACAACATATATGTGATAAAAAAATATGGACAGTACAATCATATCTATGATAAAAATATGGATATTAACATCATATCTATGATAAAATATAGATATTAACACCATGGCATTGAGGAAAACGTGGACACTAAGATCACTAATAAGATAAAAGAATTATTGGATATTTGTTGTCTGTTCCAGAGAGGAGCTTAAAGAAGAGAGAGAGAGAGAAAGAGAGAGGGAGAAAGAGAGAGAGAGAGAAAGAGAGAGAGAAGGAGAGAGGGAGAGAAAGAGAGGAAGAGAAAGAGAGAGAGAAAAAGGGAGAGAAAGAGAGGGAGAGAAAGAGAGAGGGAGAGAGAGGGAGAGAAAGAGAGAGGGAGAGAAAGAGAGAAGGAGAGAAAGAGAGAAGGAGAGAAAGAGAGGGAGAGAAAGAGATAGAGAAAGAAAGAGAGAAAGAGAAGGAGAGAGATAGAAAGAGAAAGAGAGAGAGAGAAAGAAAGAGAGAAATAGAGAGAGAAAAGGAAAGAAAGTGAGAAAATGAGAAAGAGAAAGAAAGAGAGAGAGAAAGAGATAGAGAGAGAAAGAGAAAGAGAGAGAAAGAAAGAGAAATGGAGAGGGAAAGAGACAGAGTGAAAGTGAGAGAAAGAAAAAGAGAGAGAAAGAGAGAGAAAGATAAAAAGAGAGAGGGAGAGAAAGAGCATAAAAGGGAAAGACTGAAAGAGAGAAGGAAAGAGAGAGAGAGAAAGAGAGAGAACGAGAGAAAGAGAAAGAGAGAGAAAGAGAGAGAAGAAGAGAAAGAGAGAGAAGGAGAGAAAGAGAGAGAAAGAGAGAGAGAGAAAAAGAGAGAGAAAGAGAAAGAGAGAGAAAGAAAGAAAGAGAGAGAGAGAAAGAGAGAGAGAAAAAGAGAGAGAGAGAGAAGAGAGAGAAAGAAAGAAAGAGAGAGAGAGAAAGAGAAGAGAGAGAGAAGGAGAGAGAGAGAAGGTGTACAATTGTTGTTTTAAAGAGCGGACCATCAGAGGAACTATAGCTGTCCCTGAACGAGAACGGAAATAGCTTTCTCATTATGCATCTAATGAATATTTATTATAGTTTTCTTATGGACTTATTTAAATTTCTTTTTTTTTTCATTTGCTTTTCTTTAATTTTCATTGTCTCCCATCTTAGTGGAGTGTTGAAATACTAAGATCCATTGGACGTTTATTATATTTCTTTTATTAATTATTATTATTATGAAACATTTTTAGTCAAATGAACTGGAAGACGTAAAGCCATTGAATGGCTCTCAGTGGTCTCTAGAATAACTCCTACGGACTATACTTCTTATCATTTGTTTTTTCGCTTGATCGACAACAATGGATGATCCCCGGAAGAGTTCATTACATTAGAATTTGTGAAAATCCGACAAAACGTTGCTTTCATGTAGGAATGTTCAAAGGTCACATGATGGTAATGAATTAACCGTTTCTCATGTTTCTAGGCTAAACTTAGTAAGTGGCTCTCCTTCCTTCTTCCTAATCTCCTAGATGTAATATTCATAAAACATTCGCCTATATTTGGAGAGCTTTCGTACTGCTGCCTTTCACATGACTCCTGGGGTATGCCTTCTTAGACTAATGGATAATCCACCTTTGCTCATGCCTCAGCGACATAAGAAAATATTCAGGGGAAAATGGCAGCTAATTTGAACAATTAATTTATATGATATCTTACAAACCGAGCATGGCTTTTAGTTGATTCTTTGCATGCAAGCTATCTAGAATTTGTAAAACTTGTACACGCATGATTCTGTACTGCCTTAATGCAAAGTAATCAAACATATACAACAGTTACAATATACAAGTATTACTTGTACTAACTCCATGTAACTGCGAGCTGATGTCCTTTGCAGCGATGTGTAGAAGTGTTAAGCATAGCATCGTATCGGCGTGAGAGCGGGGTATGGCGGCTACGTTTTCAGTCCAGGAGTAGAGCTAAAAAGCAGGGGGTGTACAGTGCTTCTTTAGTAGACTCCACCACCATACCATTAGCCAGGATAGGCCTGTGACTGGGGGTACCACGAAGAAGTGGGACAGGGTCTTGGTCAGCTATGGGTCGCTGGTTGCCTCACTGGACAGCGTCTTCACCTCCATACAAGTATTATGTTTCATATATCACGGACATGCACATGCATATATACGTGATTATATAAGAGCGATTCTAAATGAATGAAACAAATTTGGGTGCTTATTACAAAGAAACTACATATTATAGAAAAACATGTGAGGGATCAATTGAGAAGAAAACTCTCAAAGTTTACTTACATTTCAAGAATTCACAGACATTCAAGGTGGGAACCGAGTGTCACACCACATATACGAGGGGGGTGATTGATGAGTTCTCGGCCTAAGGTACAAATACTTGAAACGCACAGTTGATATTAGGTGCATTTGTATATCAAGTTAATGTAAGATTAAACACCACGTTTCAAGAAATTAACTGTAACCAGTTTTGTTTTGTTTTGTATAGGCTACTGAAATGGTAGCAGAAATTGAGAAAATGGAAAACATTTCCCATCGAGCAGTCATTCCCTACCTCTGCAACAAGGGCTTATCATCGAAGGTGATCCATGAGCACATGGTAGAGACTCTAGGGGAGAGTGTCCCTTCTTACAGCACAGTGAAGAAATGGGCAGCTCATTTCAAACATGGAAGGGAGAGTCTGGAAGATGATCCCCGTCCAGAAAGACCAAGAACGGTAACACCGATGAAACCAACGGCAGAATCCATGACATGATAATGGAGGATCGACGACTACATGAGCGCTACATTGCTACTGAGGTGGACATCTCCCAGGAACGTGTTCATGCCATTATTCACAATGATCTTCAAATGACAGAGGTCTCTGTTCGATGGTTCCCGAAACTTCTTGGAGCTGATCACAAATGACAGCGTCTTAACATGTCAGTAGACAATCTTGGCCATTTTTCTGCAGATCCTGATAAGTTTCTTCAGCCATTTATGACTATGGATGAGACTTGGGTTCATCATTTTCAACCAGAAACCAAAGAACAGTCAAAGCAGTGGAAACATCATGGATCCCCACCTCCAAAGAAAGCAAGGGTGGTTCTGTCTGCAGGCAAAGTGATGACTTCCAACTTTTTGGGATTCAGAAGGTGTGCTATTGGTAGACTATCTTCAAGTGCACAGAAAGTCACAGGGGCCTATTACGCTAATCTTGTGAAACAACTGCGGGTCAAACTGAAGGAAAAGCGTCGAGGGAAATTGACGAAAGGAGTCAACTTTCATCAAGACAATGCTCCAGTTCACAAGTCGGTGGTGGCAATGGCTGCCATTCATGAATGTGGCTTCTAGCTTCTTGAATATCCTCCTTATTCCCCAGATTTGGCCCCTTTGGATTATTACCTGTTCACCAAACTAAAAAAGCAGCTCAGTGATCGCAAATATTTGCTTTAGATGATGACGTCATTCATGCCGTAGACCACTTTCTACTGGCACAAGATGGTGACTTTTACAAGGAATGGATCCATATGCTCCAGGATCGCTGGAATAAGTGCATAAACTTGCAAGGGGCTATTTTGAGAAATGACCCAAAAAAGTTTTCCACAAATAATCCGTTGTACCTTAGGCCGAGAACTTATCATTCAACCCTCGTATGTGCAGGAGATAGTCGAGTTCTTGCCCTACACGCTCCACCATGTTCACATCTATGGAATCACTGGCAGTAGCAAAGCGCCGTGGTAACTCTGGCAGACTCTAGTAAGGAGGTCAGGTCAGATGACCTGGGTGGCCAAGCGCGAAATGGTCGGTCACTGGAAGTATCCCGACAAATCCAGCGGTGAGGCAGCTGTTCATTCAAGAAACGTTGGACTTCATTAGGGTAATGGTGTGGTACACCATCTTGCTGCAACAGGTGGTCGATGGAGTCCTCCTGTAATTGCGGGATTATGAACTGCTGTACGATCTGCAGTCAAATTAGACCAGTTACGGTGCATTCAACAAAAATCGTTGGAAGCAGCAGAAATGTGGTTTATTAGAAGAATGTTGCGAATCCCCTGGACAGCAAAATTAACTAATGAAGATTGTATGAGAAGAGCTGGAGAGACAAAAAAAAACCTTGTCAAAAAGATAAGAGAGAGACAATGTACTTTCATAGGACATGCAATGAGAAGAGGAGGCATTGAAAATATTACTATAAACAGGAAAAATACAAGGAAGAACATCCAGACGAAGACCAAGAGAAATGATACTGGACAGTCTGACGTGATGGTGTGAGAGGAGATCACCAACTGAACTGATGGCCTGCATGAAGGATCGTGTACTCTGGAGAAGCATAATAGCCAACGCCAGTCGGCACGGCACCTGATGATGATGATTGATGATGATGATGATGATGATGATGCATTCAACAAGGAAAAATGGGCCGTAGATTTTCGTTTGTGATTAGTCGCAAAACACATTGATCTTCAGTGAGTCCCGTATATGGTCAGTGGTTCTACAAGGGTTCTCAGCGCCCCATATTGGCATGTTATAGCGATTTACCGTCATTTTCAATGGAATGTAGCTTCGTCTGGCCCAATTAGGTGGCCTACAAAATCTCCATGTCCTCTTGTATTTCCACACAGAACTGATGACGTTTGAACTTTTCATTTGGTTTCAAAGCTTGTGTCAACATCAGTTTGTATGGTTTCAGTGTTAGTCGTTTTCGAAGAACTTTCCATACTGTTGTCTGGGACAGCTGCAGCTCACGACTGACTTGAGGCGTGGACTTCTGAGGGCTTTATGTGAAGGCTTCTCTGGTTCTGTCAACATTCTCATGAGATACACGTGGTCTTCCAGTGCTTTTCCTTCTAATCACGGCACCAACCTTCGAACTGACGGTATTAACGGTAAATGTTGGTCCGAGCTGGGGGAATCTTTAACAAAACGTTTGAAAAAGTGCCGTTGTACCATCGTAAAGAAATTTGTCTTTGCTAGTTCCAGCCAGAATATACCTCCTCCTCCTGGCTGCTCGCCATGTTTCAACATTAGAGCTCCTGACCGAGGATACGAATGAATGCGCACGCGCAACAAGTACTTTGAGAGTTTTCCTCTCCTTTGATACTTCACACATATTAATTTTTTAAAAAATTGATCACAATTAATAACAAGATAAAATTTTCAATCTAATTTAAATGCAAATTAATTGAAATTTTACGTATTTCATTCAACCATTATTCAATTCTTCAGTCTCCCTGGAATTGAGAACTGGTGTTCGTAGCAGCCAATGGGGTGAAGATGTTGAAGCACATCATCATGTCAGCTTGGGAGCAGGTCATGGCAGTTATTTGTTTCATTCCCTGAATGCAGCTTCTTCTTCTTCTTCTTCTTCTTCTTCTTCTTCTTCTGCACACTGGCGATGATGCTTGGTACCCTGATTTTTGCGATGAGCCTTTTGGCTGGGTACCTCCGACTTCAGCACCTTTCCTTGCTAGGCCAGACTGTGATCTTGCTCAGACTGCCATGAAGACAGTGGTGTAGGCTGGCCTGGCCAAAAGTTTGTTTTCCAGCCTCTGGTGTCTGTACTTAAGCCCCTTCTCCATGTCAGATCCAGCATGCAATGCTGGCTGTCCAGACGGCTTTGAAACAGTTCCACAGAGATACTCCGACTTTGGGATGAGGAATCTGATGAGTGTCTCAATCATATCAATTCCCCACCACCTATAGTCTGCTGGCTCTGTTTTGTTTACATCATTCCGATAGCCAATGTTGTAAAGACTCATAGGCTTGTCACGTCCTGGATTAACTGGTTTTACACCAGATTTTCCTGATCCCTGCCAGCGATCTCCATGTCCCCATCCGTGCACCAACCTGACAGTTACAATTAGTGTTGACTGCTACAGGTTTCTGGGCTACAGAAGTAGGTCAGAGTCTTTAAGGAAACAGATCTATGTTCCCTGTCTCACAAAGACTATGTTAAGATAAGTGTGTTCTTAACACAGTTGTTCCCAGGGGGAACCTGAATGCAGCTAAACAGCGGTACAATACTTCTTTAACAGACTCCACAACCTTGACGATTTCGGAGTTCCAACTAAATTAGCTGGAAGATATTTAGCATTCCCAGTCACTACTGACTCTTGTGAAGATTTGTTTTCTGTTACTGGATGTGGTGGTGAAAAAAAAAGCATCCTTTGAACCGACCAATGTAAGTAAACTGGCCTGCTTAAGCATTTGGCTGATTAAATAATTTAACAGAGAATCAACTATTTTTCATGTGAGTTTAAATGCATGACAGAACCAATCAAATAACTAGTTTCATTTTCATTGAGAAGTTGGTTAAGAAAAACTGCGAGCTGTTCAGTGATTAGTGTTTCTTCATTTATTTATGATATATAATGTTGTAACTGAACTAAATGGTATAAATTTATTTATAACTGTTATAAAGGGGCGAAGAAGCTTGTCCGATGAGGCAATCAGCGACCTTTAGCTGATATACCAGCATAAGAGTTAGCGAACCATAAGTGACCAAGACCCTTTCCCAGCTCTCCGTGGTACCCCCAGTACCAGGCCTAGCCTGGCTAACGGGGCAGGGATCGCCAGGGTCCCCATGGTGGTGGAGTCTCCTAAAGAAGCATTGCTCACCCCCAGCTTTTTAGCTGTACTCCGGGACTGAAAAAAGTAGCTGCCATAACCCACTGCCACGCCGATACGATGCTGTGCCTCAACAGCTCAACAGCATCACCAGCAAAGAACAACAGCTCGCAGTTACAGGGAGTTCGTATAAGTACAATAAATGTTACAAATTAATATGTGCAACCAAGTGGGTATTGCAACTCAATATAACTTAGCTCATGCCCAAACATCTGGGAGTCAGCGACTCGTAGTTGACATGCCAGAGTCAGCTAAAGAACCGTAGTTGATCAAGATCCTGTCCTGCCTCTCTGTTGGTACTGCCTGCTAAGGAGACAAGGATCATCATAGTCGTCAGGGTGGCGGAGCCTGTTAAAGAAGTATTGTACTGTTTTTAGTTGCACTCAGGGAATAAAAAAAAATAATCGCCGTGACCCGCTCCCAAGCCGACACGATGTTATTCTTCAACATCTTCACCGCACTGGCTGCAGAGAACACCAGCTCTCAGATCCTGGGAGGCTGACGAAGGATTGAACAATGCTTGAAGGAAATGTGTAAAGTTTCAATTAATTTGCATGTTAATTGGATTGAACATTTTTATCTTATTATTAATTCTGATTAATTAAAAAAATTCATAACGTCTGTCTGTCTGTCTGTATGTCTGTCTGTCTGTCTACCTACCTACCTACCTACCTACCTACCCACCCATCCACCCACCCACCCACCCACCTACCTACCTACCTACCTACCTACCTACTTACCTACCTACCCATCTACCTACCTACCTACCCACCTACCTACCCACCTACCTACCCACCTACCTACCTACATACCTACCTACCTACCGACCTACATACCTACCCACCTTCCTACCTTCCTACCTACCTACCCACCCACCCACCCACCCACCTACCTACCTACCCACCTACCCACCCACCTACCTACCTACCTACCTACCTGAATGAAAGTTGTATGAGGAAGGGCAAAATGGTAGACGGGCCTGAATGCTCTTCGAAAATAAATTCAGTTCGTTCTGTCTCTGCCTCTCTGTCTGTCTATGTGATGGTGATTAAAAAGTAACTTTTATTTAAAAAAAAATTCAATGAAATGTACAAATATTACCGTTAAAATGTTATCATTTTTCAAAATAATCCTGTCACATTTAATCCAGGCCTGCCCCATCTTCATTAATGCCTGTATTTCTTGAGAAAAAAAATAGTCTGACCTTGTAGCCAAATGTGCATGTTAATCTCTTCGTCTGCACTGAAATTGTTTCCACCAAGCTCCTCATTGAGTCTAAACACATGATAACCACATAGTACGAGGTCTGATGTATATGTAGGATGTGGAAGACACTCCAAACGCAGATTCGTAATTTTCTGAGCTGCTGCACATGCTGTCTGAGGCTGTATATTATCATGCTGTAACAACATAACATAATTGAGTAAACAGCAAATGTTTTCCTGAATGCAGGTTTCAAGCGGTTATCAAGCTGATTAAGTATGTTACACTGGTGATAGTGGTTTCTCTCCGCATGTAATGCTCCATAACTGAGCTTTCACATTTCCAGAAGTGTCAGTATCAATTTTCCGGCTGACAGAGGTATATGAAATTTCTTTCCTTTCGACTAGTAAGAATGCCGCCACTCCGTGCTGGTTCACTTTGTCTCTGACTGGAAGTAATGTACCCAGCATTCGTCTCCAGTGACAAAACGTCGTGGAAAGGCATTTCCTTCATCTTGAAAACATTGTTTCACAAACATTTTCGAACATTATTTCGGGCTGGGAAATGAATTGCTTTGGTATCCACTTGCCGGAAACTTTTCGATACTGCAGAAGAGATGAACTTCTTTAACGATGTAGTGCGTCGAGTCATGACTAATCTTCAGTTCTCCAGCGACATCACCAAAATGTTATCAGCCTGTTTTCCTATATCATTCGTTCCATTTCAGGGTTAGGGTCAGGCCTATTTACAGTTTGAAGTTGACCGAAGCAAGCTGCCTCTGCAAATTTGACACTCCACTTTTAGACTTCCTGTGCCATTCATATACTGTTGAACACGAAACTGACTCTTCATATTGTGGTAAATATCTGCAGGTTTCTCACCTTTACAACTCAAGAAAAGAATACCTGCGCGCTGTTCTTATCTTGTGCATGCCTCCAAGCAGGAAGTCTTTGATCTACTGACGTCATATTTCTAATATGGTCGACGTGTTTCCGTAGACATGCATCCAGATAGGAAGGGCATCATCTGTACTAAAACCGTCTACCACTCGAATATGTATATAAGTGTTATGTAATTCTATACTGGTTATATTCTATTAGCCATTTACACACCAGCACAGTATACGTTTATAAGCTTATGCTGAATATTTTGCGGCTAATGTAAGTCGCTTTTTTTTCTTCAGACAAATCGTATAACAGACACTCCATTTTGCCACAGACACATAAGACCATTCATTACTTTCCCCACAGACACTGTGGTCTACCTAAGATCAGTAGTTATGGTTACCGCGCTGAGAACTCATGTAAAAGACTGGCTATTGTGTATCAAAGTTTGCACAATATGCTTACTTGTATGCTGTGCTCGCACGCGGAGGAGTGCATGCGTGCGTGTGTATGTGTGTGAGCACGCAGATAAAACGTGGGGTCTGTAATGAGGCTAGTACATCCATGTTACAGAAATAAAAGTCGTTGCAAGCAAGTTTGGGATTGTTCTTTCATATGTGTTGGCTGGCTAATGCTACACGTGTGTGCATGCCAGACTGGTAGTTGAACAGACAGACAGACAGACGGACGGACGGACGGACGGACAGAGAGACAGACAGACAGACGGACGGATGGAATTGTGAAAGTGAGAGCAGGGCCCTGGAGATGCAGGTAACTCATATCCTGTCTAATAAGAAAATAGGGGTAAAATAGGACCGTCGATTCCCCTACAACAACCTGGACCATAGGGGTACGATCTCGACTCTCCCTCCCCCTCTGAACGAGCCTGAGTGAGAGATTGATGAAGGTAGAGTTTAGGTTGAGAGAGAGAGAGAGAGAGAGAGAGAGAGAGAGATAGAGAGTAAGAGAAAATAAGTCGTAGAATGTATTTAAATCAAGGAGATGTGCTAGATGAATAGCCTAGAAAAAGAATGAAAGAAGAAGACAAAATGAGAAAGAAAGAAGGAAGAAAAAAAGTAAGAAATAAAGAAAGATGGGGGAATGGGGGGGAGGTTAATGTAAAAGCAACTCCTCTCTACTGGCTGGCTGCAGAACGCAGGTACCTGCTGGAGAGCTCAGCCACTTCCTTGCTGTAGTATTTTATGAGGCTTTGTGGGTAGACTGCAGTTTGAAAACGTAACAACAAATGTTTGTGTGTCCTTCGTATTTTGTCAGTGAGGTTCATCAGGACAGACAGACAAGCAGACAGACAGACATATAGACAGACAGACAGACTAATTATTTAAGTAGTAAATAAATTACCCTGTTGTAATGCTACATTGAGATTATTACAATAATTTGTTGACAGACACATAAAGAAAAGTAAAAGGTAAAATCCAAGTTTCCATGCCATTAAGGCATGCTGGGATATGTCAGGCCCGTACCTTCGCGACCTTCGGCACATGAACGTGTGATGTGGTCAGTATCACATAGAACAACATAATATTTTTCTAAAAGAAAGAAATGGAAGAAACGTGTAAAAATATATCGCTTTCATTTTGTGATGATTTAGCACAATAAGATTAGAGGTTTCAAGTGAAGATCTTCACTGTTTGTAAATCCCCGTGTCAGCAGATTTCATTAATTTGTGTGGTTTTTGCAGACATGTTGTGTTCTCTTTGATAAAATTACTCGCTCTCTCTCTTTCACATACACACACATACTCTTATTATTCACACATTCACTCTTAATATCACTCTTTTTCTTATCTGACACCCTCTCTAAAGGTCTCTCTTTCTCTCTCTCCTTCATTCTCTTTCTCTCTCGGCTTTGCTCTCACTCTTTCCTCCCTCACTCCCATTGTGTCACTCTCTCTTCCTCTGTTTTTCCCTCTTTCTCTCTCTCTCTCTCTTTCCGTGTCACTGCCAGTCTTCCTTTCTCACCCTCACTTCTCTTCCTCCTAGCCGCGTTTTCTCCCTCTTCTCTATCATTATCTCAGTACCTCCGATAAACCTCCTCCCCGTCAATTTCAGAGAGAATTCGCAGGATGTGGAATGGAGGCTTTCTCAAAGTGTGTAATATGTGATAGAGTACATGTGATTATGTGTGTGATTTGTGACAGACTACATATAATTATGTGTGTTATGTGTGACGGATTAAATGGGACTACGAAGAGGAAGTATATAACATATAAGATGTTCCAACAGTAAATAATACTAGAGATTGAAAGAATATGATGTTATAAAGTTAGAGAAAGAACAAGTTTGACTTTAACACGTGGACGAACTGATATTCGAAAATGAATGTGCACTATGCTAAAAAGTGAAGTAATGTGATATTATAGAGGGGTAATGTGATGTTTGAGTCATGGGTTTTGTTTTGCGCATCGTTGAGCTTGTGATCCGAATGTGGAAAGTCTGGAGGTCACAAAGCATTGGAGACGTGGGCGCTAGATCTTCTGTTAGAAGCAAGCAACGACTCTAACCGGCAGTTACAATCTTCAGGGTGAGGCAGAGAGCAAGACGAGCTGGGAGGTGGAGCGATAAAGTGGGCGGGGAGCCCCATTAGATAAGGAGTTTACCGTTGCCGATTCCTAGAACGCAAAGCATCTTGGACAATATGGCGGCACTGGCGGAAGCAGAATTACGCATGCGCGGGATAGCTCGATTGCCTTTTATGGAGAGAGCCTCGGTTACCTGAGATTGCTTTCCTCGAATGATGCAGAAGTTCGGGAGGAGTGGAAGGTATATGTGAAGAGGAAAATGGGAAAAGGAGGGGGGGGGGGCAAACGAGGTGCAAATACACAATGTATAGAACATTTGTTATAGAACATTCGAGAGGCCAGAAAACTGCAGAAAGTATGACATAAATTTGTTCGGAGGCGGAAAGCCAGGAAAAGATGGGGGGGGGGGGGGAATTCAGGAAAGATAAAAATCTGAACAGGTAAAGGTAAAGAGCGCAGGTAAGAAGTTTGGCGGTAGCTGAACGAGAGGGTAAGATAGCGTCGATATGGCAGGCTGAAAAAGAAGAGAGCCTGGAGAGATATTTCCGGGGGGGGGGGGGAACGCTTCCTCAATAAAATCGTTTTTCGCTGCTTGGAAGATGCATCAAAGCCAAGCAAATCTGAACGAAATGTCTGTCTGTTTGTCTGTCTGTTTGTCTGTCTGTCATCTGCCCACAAATATATGTATGAAAATTTGTCTCTTCTTTCTATCTGTAGGACTATTTGTCTCATATATATATATATATGCAAGTGTATATTTACAATTGTCTATTTGTGTTTTTCTGCAATGTTTTTTATCCAACTCTCTGCTCGTCCTACTTTCATCCTGCTAAATCATCCATCCATCCATCCATCCATCCTTCCATCCATCCATCCTTCCATCCATCCATCAATGCATCCATCCATCCATCCATCCATCCATCCATCAATGCATCCATCCATCAATGCATCCATCCATCCATCCATCCATCCATCAATGCATCCATCCATCAATGCATCCATCCATCCATCCATCCATCCATCAATGCATCCATCCATCAATGCATCCATCCATCCATTTTGTCTCCAGTTAATCAAATCTGCTCTTTCCTCCGTCAACATACTCATCAAAACATCCACTCTATACCTAACCAACCACTCACCCAGCCAACCATCCGTCCTTCAGATTCTGTCAACCCACCAACCTGTCTAAGCACCCATTCAAGTATGTAGTTCCTCGGTCATACCACACACACACACAAACACCTCCACATGCACAGACATACGTTGCAATGATTTCTTAGAGGAAAAGATCATGATATCAAAGAACTGACCTAGTCTTCTTAGCCAGTGTGAAGATCTGGAAACTTCTTGACAGAATGAAGAACTAAAGAACTTTTTGACAGAGTGAAGAACTAACTGGACATGTAACAATACTCTCAGCATGTAAACCCACCTTAACCGACTGTAAGACTTCAAGGAAACAAAAGTGAGAGTTTCGAGCAGTGGTTCTCAAAATGGAGTATACCCCCTTTAGGGGTAGATGAAAAGATCCAGAAAAGTCGGGGGAGTAGGGAGTGGAAGGGGGGGGGGAGGTGAGGCAAAAGGGAACAACATGGAGAGCATCAGAAGCAACTGAGCGAGAAGCATTTTACTGGGCGCTAGCAAAGTGAACTGGTACTCAAGGGAACAGTAATCCGAAAAAGTTTGGGAATCGCTGATGGAAATGAATGATGCAGTTATCAGTGGTTACAAACTACAACTGGTCAAAACCCTATCCTGACTACCTTCCATACAGACTGGGGTCGGGATTCGGGAGTGACGTGTTCCGCCAGGTGATGGAGCTAGTTCATCATGACACTACCTGACTACACCTGGTAACTCCTCGATATGAGGCTGTGTCGCAATGTCTGTTCAACAGTTATGCTGAGAATTGTCTGAGGAGCATGGAGGGGCTTTCATCTTTCTTGGGCGGGCTCTAGAAACTGAGAAAGTTTGAAAGTCGGTTTGTCATTCTCACTTAATCGTTAACATTATCCTCTCTGGAGTGAGTGCTGCATGTTTCAGTTCCACAACGTCGAAAAAAAAAAGAAATATCAAGATGTATACAATAAAGAGAAATAGAGAAGGAAAGAGAGAAAGGCATAGACCCACACACACAGTAAAAGGAAACTACAGAATAACTGCAGCAAGCGAGCTTGAGGACAGTGACCTACGCTCGTCGTTATTTCTAGGTCTTCACATCCCGGGATTCATTTTGTGGATGTGAACACCCATTCACTACCATGGTCCTAGAATTCACTTTGAGGATGCAAACAACCACTCACTATTATGACCCCAGGATTCGCTCTGGGGATGCGAAGATCCACTATTATGATCCCAGAATTCACTCTGAGGATGCGAAGACCCATTATTATGATCCCAGAATTCGCTCTGGGGATGCGAAGACCCACTATTATGATCCAAGAATTCACTCTGGGGATGCGAAGACCCACTATTATGATCCCAGAATTCACTCTGGGTTTGCGAAGTCCCATTATTATGATCCCAGGATTCGCTCTTCTCAAAGCCCCATATTTCGGCATTTTAACTAACATCTGCAGGTATTTCTCATCGCGTGTACATTCCTGTTTTTTCTCAAATTTTCTGCCTGATAATCACAGATTACTTTGATGATTAAACTATCCTTGTTGTTTACACTCCGAAACGCACCTAATTTAGACTTTTTGATATTTGGATCGTGATGGAGTCAAGTGAGAAGACTACCATTACAACAAGCCTGGGTGGCATCTATCCAACTTCTGATGTATTCACTCTAGGAACAACACTGGCATCATCAACATCAGCAGCAACAGTACAACACTTCGTAGCATAAGCATTATGAAAGAGAGTGAGCATAAGCATTATGAAAGAGAGAGAGAGAGAGAGAGAGGTAGAGCAAGGCAGAAAGAGAGGTAAAACGGTGGTAGAGAGAGGCAGACAGAGATAGAGAGAAGTAGAAAGAGCTAGAGGTAAAGAGAGAGGTAAGGAGAGCTAGAGAGAAAAAGAGAAAGAGAAACTGAAACTGAAATCGGCGGCTTCCAGCATAATTGAAGATGACGGAGACAAGGATGTTCCCTGTAATCTTTTCACTTTCTGTTTGTATGTAGGCACATTAAGACTGAGAGTTACATAAGAGGGAGCATAAACTGTTAAGAACAGGGGGAGGGGGAGGGGGAGGGGGAGGGGGAGGGGGAGGGGTTGGTGGTTAACGGAATGTGAAGGTAGGCTTTTCAAGACAGGTAAACTACCATCTCGTACTTCCTCATCTCAGCACTGCTCTCTCTCCCTCCCCCCCCCCCGCTCTCTCTCTCTCCACCTCTTCCATCTTCTTAGCACTGCTGAGCAAGCAGATCTTGATAAATTGTTACACAGAGCATGAAAGAAAAAGTGCAGAGTTTGCTAGCAAGAGCTAGAGGATTTTCAGCTCTGCTTTCCCTGCCTTGTTGTTCAGTCTTTGGCAAACTAACTTGATATTCGATAACAGCCTGGGGGTGACTGAAGCCGTGTTCTCACAGCCTGGCTAATCCTTGGAATATGTGGGCCACTTCTCGGCTGACGGAAGCAAAGGGGAGGCACTTGTAGGCTAAACATATCTTTCCCTCACTCCGGGCCCAATTAAGCTTGTAGAAGCTGGGATGAGGATTTAGTATTCAAGTCCTTTCATTGGTGTTGATTCATCTATACAATAGTTCCCAAACTCTTCAGATGGTGTTGAATCATCTATACAGTGGTTCCCAAACTCTTCAGATGGTGTTGATTCATCTATCCAATGGTTCCCAAACTCTTCAGATAGTGTTAATTCATCTATACAATGGTTCCCAAACTCTTCAGATAGTGTTGATTCATTTGTACAATGGTTCCCAAACTCTTCAGATTAACGATCTCTTATCTCTCAGACATCGTCGCTAGCGGCCCTCCCTTACCTTTTCCTCTTAATTGGTCCTGATTCCTCCACCGTAGCTCCCTATTCCTCAAACGTCCCCACCGCGGCCCCTGAAACTTCCGATTTTGGGAGCCACTGGTCTGTTTTAAAAAAGGACTGGTATTTTATCTAACCTTCTTCTTATAGAAAGAGACCTGTTTTTTAGAGGGTGAAATTTTTAGATACTATTACGGTGAGTCATAAATTCGTGATGTTTTTTACGATACCCTAATTTCGGTCAAGGTTCCTGTCTTATATGCTGTACTGGCATTTGTACCGTCATGTTGGCGTCATATGCTACGTCATTCTGAACAGGTGCATACCCATCCAGAGACAACGAATCGTGAGATAAGTGATCAGCAGAAGGAAATGTGGCGTACAGCCAGGTTGTCGTTTGCGTCCTTCTCAGACATTATTGGAAGAAAGGGCTGAATCGCCTCTGTAGCTGCCCGTAAAATTTTGCGGTTTGGAAGGGAAGAGGAAATTTATGACACCACTGCAAGGAAATTGTTCCGAAGGTTCTTTGGGGACACCGACATCAAAGACAAACCCAGACCGGGACGCCCTTCAAATACCAGTGATGAAGCACTGCGCCGAGCTGTTGAAGACAACCCCAGTACCAGTTGTCAGCCCAGCCCAGCCCTTCTCAAGCGCCATAGTTCAGCATTTGCACGAGCTCCGCTTGAGCAGCAGGTCAGCCTCGACGATCTCACTTCCCAGCAAGCGCAAAGACGTCTTAGAGTCTGTCGCCAGCTATTGGCAATCCGACATGACTTATCGTCACTGTGGACTTTCCTGCGGTACCCCAACACAGGTGCCCAATGACTGCAGCTAAGCCAGGTGGCAAAGGCGGTTTTGTCCGACGAGGCCGGTTCGAGAAGCTGTTTTTGTACAGCAGTGAAATTCACTGCAACAACGTGACGAATTTGTGACTCAAGATAGTATTATAAGTTTAACATATAGGGATGATGTCATTTCTTGGTTTTAAAAAATGGCAGACGTGTTTTATTATAAAATAGTTTGTGTGGGTTTGTAGTTTTTTGTCTGGCTGTGTAGAAGTTAGTTTACGTCAAGTAATGCTGTTGAAATGAGCTTTCGTTCAAAATTTCTTAGCGTCGAACAGGTGCTCATATAGTTCTGGTGTTGTCAAAGCGTTATCATCATCATCATCATGTACCATTCTGGTAGGTGTTGGCGGTCATGCATCTCCACAGATCTTGGTCCTTGATATTTCTGTATCAAATCATACCACTTGCATACTGGGTTGAAAAAAAGCAATAATGTCAGGTAGTAGTTTCCTTCCTTCCTTCCTTTTGACACATTATCTGGCCTTGACTCTCTTTTAAAGTCAGTCTGTGAAACCTTTGGAAAAGGATTTGTTGCCGACTTTACTTAATTTACGGAATACTGCAGAGTCTTGTCTTTATTCCGAACTGTTTAGGAGAGGATCAGAGCTTCCTACTTCTACGTCAATTACAATAATGACGATGATAATGTTTTTAATGATGGTGGCGGTAGTTGTTTGTATTCATTCATGTGACGTGCCCTTTCCAGAACGTTGACCCTCTCACAGCCTCAGTGAATGCAGCACGGTCTTATTCACGTTGCCCAGCGTTTGCAATGACATATTCAGACTTTTGGTGATGTTCTGAGTCCATCTGAGGTGAGGTCGTCTCTTTTATCTTTTGCCAGGCATTATGCATTCTACCATCAGCCTCTCCAAGATACTGTGTCTACCGATGTGGCCGAAGTATCTCAGCTTTCTCATTTTTATGGTGCTAACGAGCCAGTTTTCTCCCTCACCTAATCCCATTAGCACCTCTTTATTCGATTTTTATTCTATCCATTATATTCTATGTGTCTTTCTATAGCATTTCATTTCATATGCTGTTATTCTCACTTCTAGTGATTTGTTAAGTGTCTATGTTTCGCATCCGTTCGTTGCTACTGGGAATATGTAAGCTCTTAGTAAACACAACTTTGTTTTTTTTATGGCACCTTGCCACATACACTTTTTTAAGTGCTAGTTTCTGTGATGCTGCTGCTAGTGTTTTTGTTGTTTCTATAATCGTGTTAAATACAGGAGACAGTGCTGGCTACAACAGCTGGCGACAGACGTCTTAGCCTGCTTAAAAAAATAGAAACAGTACGGACTTATCTTGCTCCGTGTATACTACAGAAGACGACTATAGGAAGTTTCCCCCAAGGACTTATCTTAATCTGAGCATACTGCAGAAGACTACTGTAGGAAGGTTCCCCTTAGTGCAACATTCTCAAGTCAAAGACTGCAATTTAGCCCGAAAGTAAACGACAGAACTTCAGACTCCTCAAACACTTGTCATCAACCATTTTTGGGAAGAAAAAAGAAACAATAAGTCTGTGATTAGGTCATGTTTGAGTGGTAACTTTAAATTGACTGAAAAAAAAGCAACTAGTGCATCAGTCATAATTAAAAGGAGCAGCAATTTCTGTTGCAAAACAGGAAATACCATAAATGACAATGAATGAATGGAAATGAACAGTACCAGAGATTGGAACGAGTATAAAAATTCGAAAGAAATGGTTTGATAACTGAACAAACATGGGGCATAGATAAGTTTTGGGCGCTATTCATAAACAAGCAACGTTGGCATAGAAGCTTACCTTCTGCTAATCACATCTCTCACTGGCCCCGCGATGTGGATATCTAACAGTATACATGACATTCTTAATGAAGAAAGACATGCTGGAATAGAACCTGGATATTTTTGGACCTTATCATAGCCCTTCTGTCAATTTTGGCCTCTGCGGCTAAAACTTAACTCAGGATTGGCATCTGGACTTGAAAATGATGATTCATTCTCGTCTCATCTAATCCTTTCTCCTTGATAAAAAAAACAGTTGCCCAAGCTTCTTTCATTTAATATTATTAACCGCCGATATAAGAGCACTGATAAATGTTTTCACACCCTGTGATCTTTTTCTCGTATGGAATGTAGTTTTAAGTGTTTCCTGTCTCTAATTTGTGAAGAAAAAGTAGAAATCTGGCGTGGAATTCATTCATTTCAGTTACATCAGGGTTTTTTTTTTAAAAACCGTTTGCGATTACAAAAGACTCTTCTTCAGTGGTTCACATTATACTGAACCCACTCTCCCAGGTTCATCTCGTTCTGTGGGGTAAAATATTAACTGATTTGTCGCTTTACTGAGATAGCAAATGAAGATCATTGCTGACATATGTTTTAATATATTGCTTCTTTCGATAAATAATACATTTGCTGGGGATGATAAGACTAAACAAAAACCAGGCGCTTTAGAAGAGACTTGGAGACACTGCAGCTCCACGCTGGAACTTCACAGATAGAGAATGTTAGTGAACATAAAACTCTAGGTCTCATAATTGACCACCCACCTCAACTGGAATAATCATGTAGACAGTGTAACCAAACTCATTGCACAAAAAGTTTACCACTTTACTAAAATTAAACATTTTCCTGACATAGACACCAGAAAAATATACTACACATCACAGATACAAACACACTTGGACTACTGTTCCACAGTCTGGGATGATTGTTCCATGTCAAACATGAAAAGATTTTACTCACTTCAAAAACGAGCAGTAAAACTGATAGATGACAAACATGAAGTACGTATTACAAATAAGGACAAATATCTTGATATTCTACCCCTCAAGAGGAGATTTCTTTTCAACAAGGCCAAGTTAATTCATAGAATTCTGTTGCACAATGCTCCACCCTATCTGTGGTCGTTGTTCAAATCCAACCCAAAACACAGTCAACGCTTAATGCAATTGTATTCTCCCACAATCAAGGCTTGACATGTTTAAAAAAAAGCTTCTCTTACTCAGCTGCTCACCTTCGGAATGCCCTACCAATTCACGTAAAACTTATAAGTAATATTCATTCTTATAAATTCAAACTTTGTAAACATCTGTTTGATATGAACTATATGGCTCCCTAAGCATAGTCTAAAATAGTTTAAAGTATGGCTTGAGTGTTGTAAATTTTTTTTTATACTGCTTTTCTATAAATTTGTTAGTTTTGAATGAATGTAAGAATAAAAGTTTATTTCATGTTGTTGCATAAATCAGAGTGTATGACATGTGATAAGTTTGTCTTTATTTATGTAATCATTTAATGTGTCTTCATGATTATTATGCTCATTAACAAATGCTGAATGACTGTGACTGAGTGAAAGCTGTATGATGAAGGGCAGAATGTCAGACGGGCCTGCGTGCCCATTCTTAACCCTCTGAAAATAAAGTATGTTCGTTCGTTCTCTGTCTCTGACTCAGTGTGTCTGTCTGTCTCATTCTCTCATTCTCTGTCTCTGACTCAGTGTGTCTGTCTGTCTCATTCTCTCATTCTCTCTGTCTCTGACTCAGTGTGTCTGTCTGTCTCATTCTCTCATTCTCTCTGTCTCTGACTCACTCTCTCTGTTTCTCTCTCTCTCTAACCCACTCTCCCTCTGATTCACCGTCTCTCTCTTTCTGTCTCTCCGCCGTCGACTTACTCTCTCTCTGTTTCATTCTAATTCTTTCTCTGTCTCACTCACTCTTTCATTCTCTCTCACTCTAACACCCTGTCACGTCTCACTCTAACGCTCTGTCTCAGTCACGCTCTCATATTGTCTCTCTGTCCCCCTCCCCCCTTCTAACTTTCATTCTCAGGAACGATGTCGTCTTGAGTTGCCTAACGACTTGTGTACGTTTTACAGAAAGCATATAGTGACTAGTAAATTATCTATGTAACTGACTACATTGTAATGACTGTTAGAATGTGGAAATATTTTTATATCATGTACTTAGATCCCTTATACATCTAACTATGTTGTTAAGAGATTTTTGTTTGTTTGTAAATGTTTTGTCATTTTATTCATGCCCATCTTGTATCTAATGTTCTAACTGAACGTTTGTGACAAAGTCAGTGTCAGAGATGAGTGGCAGAATGTCAGATGGGCCCAATTCTTTAACCTTCAAAAACACAATTTGTTGGTTCGTTCGTCTCCCAGCTCCTTCTATTTTATATGAACATGTCGAGTCCACGTGCACAGGTTTCAGTTCCTGGCAGTCGAACTAGTTCTATACACAGTTCTGGAGTTCTCATTTATGCCAGGAAATGGGTCATCACGTGACTTACCTTCGGACAGTGAGTAGATCTACATCTGGTTTGGCTGGTATGTTATTTTCTTCTGATGTTTATAGCCCCCCCCCCCCCCCCCCCCCCAGTTCTTTTTCTCCACAAAGATGGAAGCCTCTGCAGAACTCTTTGAATCTTTGTCTGCAGTTTATTATCATTCGCCTTGTGCATCTTGTTTACTTTGTCTTAGGGGGCAGACCCAAAAGTCTAGCATCTGTCTTGTCAACAGAAAGAGAACACAACACTGGAGAATGTTTGTATCAATCTAACCTCACCAAGGTAGGCGTATCATCAATTTCAAATGCTGCGCGTTTCTTTGAAATGGTTTATGGTGATAATATTATCTGAAATGGCAAATCAGAAGCCGCATCATATATTACGGCGACTGCCACGTAATTTGGACACTGAAGCTGTAATCTAAATTTCATCCACGTCCATCATGTAAAAAAAACAGATGCCCAGGGCAGTGCCACTACCCCCGCGGTGTCTATACTTGTTCTAATCGCCATTTACGCTCCAAGTTATTTTCGTTAATGGAAATCTAGGCCTGCTGGGTAAACACACACCAGAATATAAAATAAAATAAAAAAAATGACGGAGTCGACCGTTACCATAGCAACCCGAATGCACAGCTACCTTCGTAAGAATGGCTTCTTACCGTAAGGGGAGATAAGGTAGAGATAACTGACAAGGATAAGGTTAAAAAAAAACGGTTTTGGTGCTGGAGAGGGTAATCACGGTTGGGTACCCGAGTAAAGTTTCTAGGATCGCCTTTCTTCTAGTGGCTTACCGTTCTTGAGTTTTATTCGCTAATTTCTACGCCTATTTGCCATCACCTCGAAAAGAACTTGTTCTTCTGCTTAACCAGTTACCTATCCCCCTCCCTTTTTTTTCAATCCCCCCCCCCCTTTCGCAGATAACCTGGAGTATTTTTGCTCGGGGTCCGAACATCCGGTCCAGTAGCACACGGACAACAGTATTGTAATTCTGAGAAAGTTTAATGCTAGAACTTCTCCAAGTGCATTCGTAGTTCGAGCATTCAGTGCTTCTAAGTTTGTACTATTCTTCAGGCCCAATGAAAGGAACGTTTCGTTGTTTTCAGGGGGTGGGGGGGGGCGGTGTAGAAGAGGGAGAAATGAAGGACAAGAGAATGACTACTTAATGCGGCAAGCGACAGGTAAGAAACAGCTTTGCAGCGATTTACACTATCACTCTCAGAGATCCTGCTTGTCTTTGAAGGCGTAACATCCTGCACCAATGTTTCAAACGTGGGATCATTAAACAGTGGGCGCTTTTTAAAATCTGCGTAAAAGAAATCTTAACGTGAAGTAGAGCAGCTAAATGAAGATGGCTTCCAGTGAGAAAGAAATGGGGTATAGATTGTTGACTGGCTGGCTACGGCTCTAGAGGTTGAGCCCTTGAGTAACGAAGGCCTTACCACGTGACTTAGTGAGTTACGGGACTGATTTATAAAACCACGTGACTCTACAACACTAAATGCATTACATGACTAATTAAAAAAACCCTTTGATGTTAAATGCCTTATGGAACTGATTTAAGACTCTATGATATTAAATTTCCTGCGAAACATATTAAAAAATCCATATGACATACAAATGCGTTAAGATAGTTACGAAAATCCTGTAAGTGCATTAGGAACTCATCGAAAAATCCTGTGACATTAAATGTCTTACGGAAGTGATTTAAAAAGCATACGACGCTAAACTTATTGTGGAATTGATTTTAACAAATTGTGACACCTGATTTGTTTCGAAGCTGATTTTTAAAAAAGCCTCTGACACTAAATGTGTAGTAACAGTAATATGGAACATCCGTCCTTGACTTATCTTTGGCCGGCTATCGGCTAAGCAGTCACCGCCTTGTATGCCCTGTCGCGTCTTGCAGGGCAGCAACAAATTCTCACCCTCCACCTCTCACCACGGCTGCGGCCAGCCTTTGTAATGTGCCCCAGCTGTGCTGCTTACAACTCATTTTTCTGCTTCTACAGTTCTCCCCCAGCTAGTCTTTGGCGGCAGAGAAGAGGTATATAAACGTTTCTGGCGCCGCGATCCAAAATGCCATGACCGAATGTCTTCAAAATACCATGACCGAATGTCTTCAAAATACCATGACCGAATGTCTTCAAAATACCATGACCGAATGTCTTCAAAATACCATGACCGAATGTCTTCAAAATCCGCAGGTCTGAACATCTATAGAGTCTCCAGCTAAAAGGTATTGTCAAATAAAAACTGACACGTGGAAAACTTCATTTAGCCCAGTAATTTAATGCATTATTTCTCACACACATATGCTTCCTACCTTAAATTTAAATTTTATCTAACCCAGTGGTTCTCCAGCCGTTCCCAGGTCCGAATTTTCAACTCAGACTCTCCCCCCCCCCCACCCCCTTATATGTTAAATCATCATCCAGAAAGGATTCTCACTGTTATATACATCCTTTTACGATGGTAGAGTTCTTCCCCCTTAGACTAGAAATTCCTCTCTGGAAAGTCACATGTCTCCCTATTGAGAACAACTGATCTAACTGTGCAGGTTCTGTTCATCAGAGCATTCCTTCATTATTGCTTATTATGTATCATGGAATTATGAATATGAAATATTGCATTTGACAATCGGAAACAAATTGCACATATTTTTAATTTCGTCAGTTCCGTGCAGGATTGGTTTAAATGCTCACACTTTGAAAGTGGTTGCGGCCATTAAGCTTGATAGCTATCCAGGTCTACTCAGAGACAACTGTCTTTGCGATCCACAAATTTAAAGTGCAAGAACCGCAGATTCAGAAAACAAACGAGGTTTGACTGGCTAACATGGCAGATAATTCAGATCAGAACTTAACTGTGCACCGATTCGTGATATGATATTAAAATGAATATCCTTAGCAAGATCGGAGTACACACTTCAAAGCACTCAAGTAATGCCTAATTTTTGCAGACATACACAACCAGACCTGTGTTTTCAACGGACGTAAAAAGATCTACCGACGGCTTGCAGGTCAGTCGCGGTTTAAGGCAGGTGGTTTAACTCAGGGAAATATGTCTCTCGGGGCGAGTCAGAACTCCGTTAGCGAGTGGCTTCAGGGTCACCGTTCCTAGCCTGTGCAAACGGAGATGACAGACACAGAAAAAAAAGTTCATGCTAACAATTGTAGGAAACAGAGGTTCTAAAGACTGTTATTGCCGGAGATGGGGTGGAGAATTCGCTCTCAACTCTAACGGCGTGCGTCTCAAATAGCCTCTGGCAGTCAAGTCCAGCTCCTGGCCGTCTCGTGGCAGAACTGTTTAAACTGACAGGAGAAGGGGCGAAGGCGAATATATGGCGCTTGAAAACCAGAAACTTAGGGTAGATGAGAGGCACGTTTGGTAGCTCATCTACCGCTGCTGGCGAGATTCTTCAGCTGCCGTGCGTGGAGCGGTGCTCCTCCCGGCCAATGAAGAAAGGTGCAAATGGGGTTGCCGCGCGGCACCACTGCAGAAAAGGTGGTAGAAAGGATAAAGCGAAGGAAACAGTCAAATCACGGCACCTCTGGTCTTGAGGTCGGCCACGTCCTAAGTGCACTCATATCAGGTGAAATGCCTGAACCGGCTTAACCAAGAGGTTAAGACACTGCTGGCGAGACTCTTCGGATGCCGCGTGTGGAGTGAAGCTCCTCCTGGCCAAGGAAGAAAATGCGGAAAAGAAGTAAGGGTTGCTGTGCGGCGCCGATGTGAAAAGGTGAAGGAAAGGATAAAGTGAAGTTTAATCGGTATGTCCAGTAGTATCGCTGCGATAGCTGCACATACCACGGCACCTCTGCTCTAGAGGCCGGCCACGTCCGAAATACACCTACACTGGTGAAATATGCCTAAACCGGCATACACCAGGGGTGAAACCTGATGGCTAGGCATGTCACACCACCTCTGCTCTAGAGGTCGGTCACGCCCGATATACACCCATACTGGTGAAATATGCCTAAACCGGCTCACACCAGGGGTAAAACTTGAAGGCTACGCATGTCACGGTACCTCTGCTCTAGAGGTCGGTCACGTCCCAAACACGCCCATACTGGGATATGCCTAAACCGGCTCAACCCAGGGGTTGAAGTCACTAGTGGCGAGGATTCGTCCTCCTGGGCAAAAGCTCCATCCTGGTCACAACTAGGAAGGGTAGCGGCCACGACCACAAAATGCTGAAGTCGGAGACACTGGACCAGGGCAACCACCTCTCACCCTGCGGGGATGTATGCGTATCCTAATCACGCTGAGGTTTTCCAGTGAGAAAGTCCAACCTGGACTGGATGGCCAAGCACCTCTCACCCGGCTGTGATACACGGGTATCTCAAAACATGTCGAGGTTTTACGGTGAGAAAGTCCAACTCTGGCCTGGGTGGGCTGCCACCTCTCACTCAGCGGGGATACACTGATATCCAAAACACGTCGAGGTTTTCCAGTGAGAAAATCCAACTCTAGACTAAACTGGTGCAACGAAAACCACGATATCACTCAATCCCGCTTCTGAGACCCACCAAGAATACAGGCTCAAGCCCTGCGATACTCTGAACCTCTTGTGGTCCTCTCGGGGATCTCGTGTGGCCTACCTACCTGCCAGCATGCCTGCCTACCCACTTACCTACCTACCTGTCTACCTACCTGCTTAGAAATAATGACATTTAGTAAGAACATTATTCTTCAGTTTGAACTTTTCATTTCCGCGCTTGCTGCGACGCGCCAAGAAAAGCTGGAGGAGTTTGAGGACCACACGGGGGACCAAGAGACTTAACGAGGACCACAGGCGTAAATTCAGTAGGATCACAGAGAGGTCTTTGTGGTAGAAGCGAACGAAGAAGAAGAAGAAGAAGAAATAGGAACCAGAGGCCGAAGCTGTCTACACAAGAGATAGTGGCAGGAAAATTTTTAGAAAAACCCTTGAATGTCCCATTGTGTGAAACAAATCGCCAAGTCCTACCAAGAGGCTCGTTCGTCCCCTCGACATTGACAAGTAAATGAAGAAGGAGACAAGACAATGCAGAATAAAATAAGACAAGGAACCAGAACTAACCATAGGGTCATGACCTCAGGATACCCGTGAAAATCTAAAGAAAGTTGAGAACCTCATCCTTGATACGTGACTCCAACATTATCACTACCTTAAACTTGTTCGTCGAATAAGAAAATGAAGTTTTAAAAAAAAGTTTAAGTGCCAGTAATGAAACATCAGTAGCATTTAAATACTTGATTTTTAAACAGATGTTATGTATTTGCATTTATCATCTTTAAGGGTTTATTATTTAGAAAATCCATGAAATTGAAAAAAAAACTTATATTTTCGTATAAATTTCACGGAGAGATAAAATTGTGATTATAATTTCAATTATAGAACTATAATGTTAGAAAATACTTAAAGAAAAAAACCCGAGGTCGTAAATATGCCAGATATAGCACAAAGGAAGCGTTTTAAGACAGGTTAAATATAGAATTATTGCCTTGTGCACACATTGGGGATTTTGTTTATTTTGAAAAAAGGAAGAGAAGAGAAGAGAGAGAGTTAACTAAGCAAGTAGAACTGTTTGGCACTTATCTCACAGACAGCTTAACAAACAGACAGAACGAACTATCTTTAGCTCGAAAAAGGTGAAGAATTGGGCACACAGGGCCGTCTACTATTCTACCCTTTATCATGCAACTTTCACTCTGTCACAGACATTCAGCATTAGCTTTTGGATATAATAAGCATGAAGAAGAAAAAAAATTAGACAGACAGACAGACAGACAGACAGACGGACAGACGGACGGACAGACAGACCGACGGACAGACAGACAGACAGACAGACAGACAGACAGACAGACAGACAGACAGACAGACACACAAACAGACACACAGACAGACAGACAGATATTCTAAAAAAAGTCAAATGTTTGTTACTACCCGATATCTATTTGTCTATCCGCTCATTTACATGGCTGTCTTATCTCACTTTCACTTAAACCTATCCTACCTATCTACATACCTACCTACCTACGTGTCAGCCTGCCTACCTACCTTCCTACCTATCTACTTATCTACGTGTCAGCCTGCCTACCTACCTACCTACCTACTTATCTACGTGTCAGCCTGCCTACCTACCTATCTACGTGCCAGCCTGCCTACCTACCTGCCAGCATGCCTGCCTACCCACTTACCTACCTACCTGACTACCTACCTGCTTAGAAATAATGTCATTTAGTAAGAACATTATATTTCAGTTTGAACTTTTCATTTCCGCGCTTGCTGCGACGCGCCAAGAAAAGCTGGAGGAGGTGGAGGTACAACAGCAAAAATAGAACATTTTATCGCTCTTTTAAAAGTTACAAAAAATCCTCGAACTGGGGAAGGGGGAGGGAATCAGACAGTTCTGTATCATTATGAGAGTAACCTGCTTGCATTTAAGTGAAATAAAGGTCAAAAGAACCCAATAACAATCAAAGAGGGCCGGAATTAGGCTATTTTAACAAAATATTTGCCCACTTTGTCTTGCCGGCCTTATTAGTGACAAGCATCCAATAACAGTCAACAGACCAGCACAAACAGCTCAGAATTCTATCTCTCAAATGTGGATTCGTGTTCAACAAAAGTCTGGCTAGCTCTTAGAACTCTAAGAATGCTCAGCCCTATTTCTGGTCCCTGTTAAAATCTAACCCAGAGCATAGCCAGCGTCTAACCAGTTGTTTTCTATCAAAATCTAGGCCTGAATTGTAAAAGAAAAAAAAGCCTTGTTACTCTGCTGTTCACTTCTGGAAAACTCTTCCGTCCCACTTAGAATTCATAAGTCTTATTCTGAAATAGAAATAATACATTTCTATACTTTTTAAAAAATTTAAACTTTTTCAATATTTGCTTGACTTTGATTACATATCCCCTTAAAAAATTCTGGTTTCATTATAGCTTTACTTACTTAGCAATCAGTGTATACTCAGAGCGTAACTGATATAATTTTTGTTCGTGATTTGTTTATGAATTCAGCTGTAGTTAATGTGTGAAAACATGAAATAACGTCAACGTATGTTTTATTTGCATACTTTGTTGAATGTGTGGCTAAGATCTTTACACGCAGTAGTTCTCAAATATTTAGCACTGATTTTATGTTTTTAAAGATAGTACTAAACTAACGTTAAATGGCTGGGTTTGAATGAAAGAGATGACAGGCAGAATGTCACATAAATCTGAAAATAAAACTTGTTCGCTCTTTTCTTCGTTTTGTTTAGTTCACTTCATCAATGCATCCTTCTGATGTATGCGCCCTAGTGCACGCAGTTGGGTATGTGACCTAACGTATAGCCCACTCTGCAGAAGTCTTATGGCTGCATCCATCCAGTACGGCTTGACAGATTTACGTAACTTTTCGTAAAGTGCTGCATGCGGTGTGTTATATAACGGATGTCGTCCAGCTTTTTTTTCTGTTTACGCTCAGAGCAGACGACTGGCTAATTATCTGCACCTGCAAGGCAAGCCACATCTTAAAATTGCCAAGACAGACTGAAAAATGTTGCCTGTCCTGAATTATTCTCGGATGTCTGGATATATCTTGTTAATGCCGGTTCTGGACGTCAGCAGTGAGAGCTTTTCTCCATCATGTGGTACCCGAAATTCGCCATCTTTTGTCAATTGAAGGTCAAAATGGCAGGATTTGTTAACAAGTGCGACTCAAGCAAAGCAGTACTACTGAGTATGTCACAGATGAGAAGGTTTTTTTTTCCTGGTAACATTCATGGAAGACTGCGGGCTGAATGTAGGGATGAGTTTGTTGATGTAAATAGTCGGAGACTTCAGATAATGAAGTTTATAGATGGCGGTGTGTACACCAGCAGATTCTAAATAAAATATTTTATGTGATGTGTGTATATGTATGTGTGTGCGGTGTGTGTGTGACAGACAGACAGACAGACAGACAGACAGACAGACAGACAGACAGACAGACAGACAGATAGATAGATAGATAGATAGATAGATAGATAGATAGATAGATAGATAGATAGATAGACAGATTAGTATTCCGTTGACAAAAATGTATTCAACCTGGAGGAGATTTGGCAGAATATATTTAGCTCGGAGGAAACTTGACAAAAATATGTTTAGCTTAACTGAGACTTGGCAAAGTGAAAACTTAGTTTAAGAAGGCTTGGAAAAGTATATTTAGCTTGGAAGAGGCTTGGCAAAAATGTTTTTAGTTTGTACAAGACTTGATGTTTATGTATTTAGCTTGGGCAAGACTTTGACAAAATGTTTTTAGTTTGTACAAGACTTGACGTTTATGTATTTAGCTTGGACAAGACTTGACAAACATGTTTTCAGCTTGGAGAGACTATAGTAAATGTGGCATGTCCAAAGCGGTCACTGTAACATCTCTCTAGAGATCTCCGTGTGTCCAAAGCGGTCACTGTAACATCTCTCTAGAGATCTCCATGTGTCCAAAGCGGTCACTGTAACATCTCTCTAGAGATCTCCATGTGTCCAAAGCGGTCACTGTAACATCTCTCTAGAGATCTCCGTGTGTCCAAAGCGGTCACTGTAACATCTCTCAAGATATCTCTGTGTGTGATTTCTTCATTTCAGTTTGTCAGTTCCATAAAGCCTTATTGCTCCATTACTCGTTAATTTTTCATTGTGCGTCTCTTCCATTTTAAATGTCCTTATAATGTTTGCTTTTCTAAAAACTCCACTGTCGTATATTCATACAGACATGTACTCAGTGTGTCAGCTGTCCATTTCTCCGTGTCCTTGAAAGATGATGGATGAACCAGTTACCATGACAACACGCCTCTTGGCGTCTTACAGGACAGCAGGAACTTCACTGTCCACAGTCAAGTCTGAATGGACCCCTCCTCCCCCCCCCCCACACTGTGCTGCTTGTTGTCCATCTACGCTCCATAAGTTCTTCGTCTGATTGTTCTTGATTAGCCTCTCTTCCCCCCTTCTCTCAGACTTCTGCTGCCTGGCGCATCCAGCAAGTAGAACTGAAGCTTTTGTCAAAGCACGTGATAAAACCGTATCCGGCATACTTTTGCTATAATTTATGCGCTCATCTTCTCGCTGATAACACGTACTGCACCGTTAGATATGATGTTTCCTTATTGTACTTGAAACATTAAGACCTTCAAAGAAAGAGGCATTATGCCTTTCAGGGATATAGTACCCACTACTGATAATATCCTTAGCAGAGGCACTGTATCCACAAGGCATGTTCTACGTATTGCGGGTATGTGGGACGGAATTATGTTCGCCAAGGATATGTGGCCATCAGTGATGTACCCAGCTTCCTTTTAACTCGCTCTATTCTTTCCAGCATATAATGCCCACTGAATCTTCCATCTCCACTACCACTTGCGTTCTCTCCCCCTCCCCCCCCGGATATATTTGTCCGTAACACACGAGGTTTGGTATGTGTTTACTGGCTCGTGTCCCAGGATATATGGACTTATGTACTCCCTTCTATTTGAGACGATGACGTCATTGTATTGTTTGATATCGAGCCAGCAATGCTTCTCTTTAAGCAAAGTGACATTTGAGGCCAAGCAAGAACTCCACTTCTGGAAGGTTAAATATAGGACAGCAGTTGTCTGGTAGGTTCAGATCGTTGTCAGTGTGTGAGTATAGGGGGGTGGGGAAAAGGTTGTGATGGTGTGTGTGTGTGTGAGGGAGGGAGGAGAGAGGGAGCGAGGGGGAAGTATACAAAATGAAATTCTAAAACAGTATAGGGTTTCAAAGTGCAACGATGATTATTTTTGTACTTTCCCTAAACATGTGGCTTCTGGTGTTATTGTTGTTCACTGTGTTAGGTTTTTTTTTTGTCTGACGTAATTAATGTGAAGTATTAGTGAAAGAAATGTATTGAATAAAAATGTAATGAAATGAAGAAATTGCTAAGCTGAATACTGGGGGGGGGGGGGGGGGGGCTATGATAATTTTAGAAATGAAAGTTAATCATCGTTAGATGTTTCTTACCTTAAAGAGTGCATTAATTTATCACAGAAATGTTGAGACTTGATTCTGAGCTTTCAAGTGCGCTCTGCTTCAGCAATCATTGTGCTATATTTGATTTGACTTAACAACAGAAGGAATAGTCAATGTTTTCAGAAAGTTAAAAAAAAACATTATAAACGTGAGTCAAAAAGTAAGTGAAATTTTGCTCTAAAAGTCAAAATCAAGTTGTAGACAGTTTTTTTTAAAATAGATTTGATACATCTGCGTTAAGGCACGTCAGATAATTTGGAAATATAACGTCAGCACACTAAATCCAAGATGGCTGCTCCTTGGAAGCATGCACGAGAGAGGAACAGCATGGTTTATTGTTTTCTTGGGTAGTCAGGGCAAGAAACCTGCAATTATTTATCACAGAATGAAATAAATTACATGCTAATTAAGCAAGCGATGATTTCATAGTTTCCTTTTTACCATAAATTACAAGTTCGACAAACCTTAAATACTGTCATATCATTTACAAACTCCAGCATGTTTTTCTTCCTTTGCTACTGTGTCAACAAGTTTGAGATAATATGGACACCACAACCAACAACAATAAAAAAGTCCCTTGCACGCTTCAATAGTATGCAAGGTATCAATACTAATATAGACCAACACCAAGTCTCTTACGTGTCTTAATGACATGACATAGCTATCTTATCTTTGCTTAATTCTATAGGTCACCAAATGGGACAGATGAAAGCTCGCTTCTTTATCATATTTAAAACCAAGTAATCCAGTGAAGAGAGAATCTAATGGAGAGTTTGCCTGTAGTTTAGAATATAAGCACATTGCTCTGGATTCAATTCTCAGCGTATCTGATGCTGCAAAGATGGTCTCAGAAGTTTCCTAAATTCTTATAACAATTAATCTTGATGCTTTTTTCTGTTATCTTTTAACATGCGCGTATGTCCTGCTGCTACATATGTTTGATGTCTTTGTATGTAAACTGCATGAGATCATGTAATGGGAAGTTCGTGGCTCGGGCTGTGTTCTCATAGAGACATATAACAGGCGTCAGATTTGTACCAGACTGGTGTGGGTTCTGTTGTGTTTCATGAGAAGTTTATTGCGTCTCTTTCTCGTGCGCTGTCCCGCCTGTTGTTGTTTTTCTTTTCCAGGTCATAACAGGATCCTATGGAAGTTTATATGTTAGTCTCTCTACATCTCTATCTATCTACTTATCTACCTACCTACATACCTACCTACCTACCTACCTGCCTGTCTGTCTGTCTGTCTATCTATCTTACGCTGTTTCTGTCTGTCTGTCTTTATCTTTCTCTCTCTCTGTGTCTGCCTCTCTTTCTGTCTGTCTGTCTCTCTTTCAACTCTCTGTCTGTCTTTCTGTCTATCTTCTCTATCTCTGTCTATATCTGTCTTACTCTCTCTCTCTCTTTTTCTCTCTCTCTCTCTCTGATTGTCGCTCTTTCTACTCTCTTTGTGTGTTTCTGACTGCCTGTTTCTATCTTATTCTCTCTCTCTCTGCCTGCCTATCTCTCTCTTTCTACTCTCCTTCTTTCTGTCTACCGATCTTTCTGTCTTTCCTCACGTTTTCTCTCTTTCTCGTTTTGTCTCCCTCTGTCTATTTTTCTGCCTGCCTCTCTCTTTCTAACGCCCTCTCTTTGTCTCTTTCTCTTTATCTCTCTATCTACCTTACTAATTGTCTCTTTCTTTGTCTCTTTCTGCATCTCTCTTTCTCATTCTCTATCTTGCTCTCCTTCTCACTCTCTTTGTCTGTTTCTATCTCTCTCTCTCTTCCTCTCTCCCTCTCCTACAGTTTAAAATCCGTAAGTAATCTTTCGTATTTTACCTCCAGTTTTTTTCAGCCCTTACTTGCCTGCAGTTATACGCCTCTTTAAAATATCCACTAGTCTCTTGTACTGTTGACCCACCAGCTTGCAGGTCTCTTGTACTGTTGACCCACCAGCTACCAGGTCTCTCGTACTGTTGACCCACCAGCTACCAGGTCTCTCGTACTGTTGACCCACCAGCTACCAGGTCTCTCGTACTGTTGACCCACGGGCTACCAAGTCTCTCCTACTGTTGACCCACCAGCTACAAGGTCTCTCGTACTGTTGACCCACCAGCTACCAGGTCTCTCGTACTGTTGACCCACGAGCTACCAGGTCTCTCGTACTGTTGAACCACCAGCTACCGGATCTCTCGTACTGTTGACCCACCAGCTACCAGGTCTCTCGTACTGTTGACCCACCAGCTTCTAGGTCTCTCGTACTGTTGAACCACCAGCTACCAGGTCTCTCGTACTGTCTACCCACGAGCTACTAGGTTGTGTTTTATAAAAACAGTTTTGTTTGTTCAGAATTTATCTTATGAAGAATGTGAAAGAATATGATGTGACAAACGTTTTTATAAAGTTAGTCACCTTTCACGTGGCAGAATGTGAATGTGACAAATTTACCTTACATTCTTAGAGTTATTCTTTCTGTAATGTGTATACTTGTTCTAAGTTGAATGTGTGGTAAGAATGAAAGACGAAAGATGAATGACAGAATGTCAGAATTGGCCTGCGTGCCCAATTCTTTGTGTAAGTGTGTGTGTTGTGTTAAAATTCTCATTTACTCAAATTCGTCTTTTGTTTATGTATAAACTGTAATCCGTCAAAAATGACGACAGAAGAAATGAAAATAAAAATGTTAATTTGCATTAGTTACCCCCCCCCCCCTTTCTTCAGAGAAAAAAATTAAGACTTATCTGTAAGGTCTAGACTGGGCACTGAAGTTACAAAATAAAGACTCCACTGTAAGGTCTAGACTGGGCACTGAAGTTACAAAATAAAGACTTCACTGTAAGGTCTAGACTGAGTGTTGAATTTACAAAATAAAGACGTCACTGTAAGGGCTAGACTGGGCACTGAAGTTACATGAGAAAGACTTCACTGTAAGGTCTAGAGTGGGCACTGAATTTAGATAAGAAAGACTTCACTGTAAAATCTAGACTGAGCATTGAAGTTACATAAAAAAAAGACTTCACTGTAAGGTCTAGAGTGGCCACTGAAGTTGCAAAATAAAGACTTTACTGTATGGTCTAGACTTGGCATTGAGGATACAAAAGAAAGACTTCACTGTAAGGTCTAGACTGGCCATTTAGTTACAAAAGAAAGACTTCACTGCAAGAATTGGACAGGGCACTGAAGTTACAAAAGAAAGACTTCACTTTATGGTCTAGACATGGCATTGCAGTTACAAAAGAAAGACTTTACTGTAAGGTCTAGACTTGTGTATTCTTATTCTATAGTTGGTACTGCATTCTGACAAACTTAGAAAAGTTTGGTATTAAATGCTTTTCACATCGTGTTGTTTCTTCTCATGTTGTTTTTGGTCTTTTTCATACTGTGAGTTTAATATTCTTAACCACTGAGACCATCATAAAGGTCTTAGAGAGACAGCAACAAGGGTGGACTTGTACCGATTTTTCATGAACCAATTTAATACCGAGAATTCAAATAATAATTAATATTTTGAAATAATATCTAGTGCATGGAGTAATAATTACTTTACAGAGAACGAAGCAAAATTATGAAATATCCTGAAAGAGAGAGAGAGAGAGAGAGAAAGAAAGAAAGAGAGAGAGAGAAGAACGAAAGAGAGAGAGAGAGAGAAACAGAGAGAGAAATAGAGAAAAAAAGAGAGTGTACTGTTTAAGCTCCAATAGGACTTTGACCTGAGAAAGAGAAATAGGAAGAAGAGACGCAGTCATATCTTCGTAAGAAATAAACAGACCCCGCACAACAATGCTCATTGTAAAGCACATTTTGAGAACCACTGCTTAAGAACTACGTGGGCACCTCTTTAGTAATATACCAGGACAAGGAACCTGACACTCATTCCTGCGGTCCTTAAATATATCAGCCGCCCTTTTACGACAAATGCATTTTTTAAATGTACCTTTAGCTCATGATTTTGGGTTTTTCCAAAACAGATCACGCACCGTTTTATTGTGGCTCACACTACAGGCGAAGGTATGTAACGTTTTAGTGCTCGTGAGTATAATCACAGTAGATTTTTTTCATTTCTCTTCTTCTATAGCGGACTTGGCCCAGCAAAAACCAATCCATATGTGATGACATTACGCTAGAAATCTTCATGTACTTTTATTGCATCGTATTTGTGAAAGTTAACAGAGACATAGTAAGAGTGCAGATGTGTGGGGGGGGGGGGAAAGATCAGCAGACAGGGCTTACTAGTGGGCGGTCCTTCCTGCTTGATCTACAGGAAGATTGTGACGTCACACAGACGTCATTGGGACGTACACTTTTCAAGAGACCGTGTTAAACACTGTTGCTTTAAACTTTTACGATGAGCAAACTTTTCTGATGAACAAACTCTTCTGATGAACAAACTCTTCTGATGAACAAACTTCTCTGATGAACAAACTCTTCTGATGAACAAACTCTTCTGATGAACAAACTCTTCTGAGAAACAGACGAGAATAAAAAACGGGCAGGAAAAAAAATGATGGTAGAAAGAAATAAGACTATTACAGAGACAAGCATCAAGAAAAACAGACGATGAGAAAAGACAGACATCAAGAAAGACAGACAGTGAGAAAAAAAAGACATTGAGGAAGACAGACAAGAACAGGCTAGAAATTAAACACACGTAATTCGTTCTGCCAAATAAATCTGTTTTAGGTAAAATTTGAAAGTGTAAACTCTTTTTTTTTTTAGAATTGGACGCATAAATGAATAGTTTTTGAAATTAATGGATAGAAAGATGAATTAAAGAATGAACCTTGGGGGTCAAAATGATGGATGTATGGGACTTAGTCTTCCAAATATTTGAAACGAGAAATTCTTGTTACATAATTCATAAATTTGTGAAGCATGATTGGACAAGAGCATGATGGTATCGCAGTCACTTCCCTTTACCTTCCGCTCGGTTTGTGTGCGGTTTTCACCGAGAGACCGACTTGCACGGCAGCAAAGTACCTGTTTTGGTCTATTGTTGTTTCTTGTTGTTCGTCCATCGTCTTCGGTGATGACCACAGCTTCATCCAGGTCTAAATAGGGTGAGGTGTGTCCGTGCTTGACCAACTAGCCCTATACGAGCTTTGAAAGTTTTGCCACATACGGGGCATGCATGTCTAGATTCAGTTGTGGGTGCTTGTGTGCTGCCTTGGCTTTTCGCATTGCGCGTTTGTGCTGGGCACTTTCAATTCTTGATCCCTCAGCTCCCTGGGCACCCAGGGTGGTTATAGCCCTCCATGATGGGCGGAGTTGTGCTTTGGACTCCCAAGAGTTTGTGTCTATCCCGAAGGCCTTGAGTGAGGTTTTGATCGTATCCTTGTAACGCCTTTTTTGTCCTCCTGCGTTCCGTTTTCCATTCATAAGTTCCATCCATAAAGGAGTTGTTTGGGCAGTGGAGTGTTACTCATTTTGACCACATGCCCTGTCCAACAGATTTGCGCCTTTTGATGTATTGTGTAGATGCTTGGAATTTTGGCTCTTATGAGAAATTCAGTATCAGGAATCAATTGCTGCCATTTGATGTTTAGGATTTCCTGAGACAGCTTAGATAGATATGATTTAGTTGTCTTGCATGTCTACTGTAGACTCTCCATGTTTCGGCTGCATACATTAGTGTGGTCAGAACGACAGCTTTATAGGCCTTTAACTTGGTGGTAACACTGAGTCATCTTCTTTCTCATACATGTTTTCCTAGCCTCCCAAATGCTGCGCTGGCTTTAGCTATTCTGTTGCTGATTTCAGCATCAAGACTGACTGCCCTGGAAAGGGTACTGCCAAGTTAAGTGAAATTTTCTACGGATTTTAGCTTTTGTCCCTTTATCACGATTTCCGGGTCAGTATATTCTTTGTTAGGGGCGGGTTGATATACAACTTCTGTTTTTCCGATGTTGATCGTAATGGCAAAGTTGTCACACGCCTCCGAGAAGTTATCAGTAATAGTTTGCATGCAATTTTTGCATATTGAATTAGCATGCTAATAAATTAGCATTTAGTGCACAATCATCGGCAGGCAAAATGTCTTTGATTTTCGCATTCTCAACTTTTGAGGCAGCTTTTAATCGCCTGAAGTTGAAGAGCTTTCCGTCTGTTTTATACTTTAACGAAATAGAATTTTCGTTTGAGCTTCTGGAAGCGTCCATGAGCGTGGTCGAGACCACCATGTTGAATAGTATGGGTGCAAGGGCAAAAATTATCAACATGTTATCAGGAAGAAAGAACTGATAGTTTTAATACATTTAGCACCAAAGACGATAGATCTTGGAAGATTCAGCCCGAAATATGTGGACCTGTAAGATTATTGAGAAGCTACTTCTGCAAAAGAAAATCAGAGAGAAACTAAAATTTGATACATGAATAACTGAAAAAAGGAGCAAATCAATTACACGTAAAAACTTGTAGGGTTCACACAAGTTCGCATGCACCCGCTCAACACACAGACATGGAGACAAATTTAAAACATGTCCTGAAAGTGAAAAAAACCGATGATGATGGATTTCACAATATGCAGCTAAAAGTGCGACATTTGGAAAAGTAACTTCAAACCCAAGCCGATGGCTTTCCTCTTGGAGTTTCGAGGGGGTGTTATATTTTGATTTGAAATTCACATAGTTACTTGAATTCTCAAAGTAGGTGTTTTCACGGGCACACTTTTCGCACAGCAGCAACAGCTTCTGCAGGTGAGAGCCCAGGACATGTTTAGTCTGACGTCATTTTTGTGGGGATGTGCAGGCCGTGTGGGGAATCCAGAGAAAAGAATATGGTTGTCGGTCACCTTCAAGCTGTGACTTGAGCACCTGCTAATGCCAACCTTCCCCCTCTCCCCCACTGTTTCTGTATAACATATTTTCTCTTTCTGTCTCTTTAAAATGCTCTTGAAATCGGCAGATAAAAACAGCCTGTTATGCCACTGAGGCATCTATGGGACATAGTGCTAATTGTCCATATTTCTCTTGACCTGTCTGCACACTAAAGAGTGATGTGGTCAGCATCTTGCCTGGCCGTCTTTCCTTCCCCAGCTCCAAAAAAGTCAGGTACCCGTTTCTATTGCAGAGTGACTGGGTTGTCTCCAGCCGGATTCGAGCCACCGACCCTTGGCAAGAGATACTAGTGCGCCAACCGCTTCGCCAGTCAGCGGCCCTGTGTTGTGTTTTATTGCTTACCCAAGTTTATTTTCCATCTCTCACTCTTCTCGCATATTTTGTTTTGTTGGCTTCTTACCTCCGTCCACTACCTTCATACTCCTCTTCTCTCTCTCTCTCTCTCTTAATATATTTCTGCCTGAGAAATATCTATATCGCCGTGATATTTATACCAAGACTGTTTTTCTCCGTTTTTATCTCTTAATATCTGATCTGAGGTGAAGGACACTTTAATAAAGTGACAAATCGTCCCTGTTATATACGTGACAATTTTAAGCTTTTGTGCTGAGGAATAATATTTGTTTTTCGGTCGGGAATGTACCCTATTTTAAAACACGTATTCCATACTGTCCCGTAATCTCATCTTTAATCGACTTATGTTCTGGAACACCTAGAATTTTTAAAAAATTTTCTGAATGAAAATGTTACTGTTTTTTGAAAAAAAAAATCACTCGACGGAGAAGCACAAGTAGGCATTACTGGCCTGATTTATAAACCTAGGTTACTGATTAAAATTTTGGGTTAAAATTTAAATTTACCCCTTATCCTCCCCTCCATTTTCGCCGAGTGTCCTATTGGCCAGAATGAATCTTTCAGCCTAGCAGTTTGCAACCCTTCTCACTAAGGGCGTCAGTATTTCTCTGTCTTACTTTTCTGTGTAAGCGTTTTTTGTTAGTGTGGATAAAATAACAGACTCTAAAGTTTCTGACTTTATTGTTTTCCCAGTCGTGCTGAAGTCTGCCTTTCTGTTCCTCCACTGAGTTAACTTTCCAAGACCACAGTAAACACCCGCTATTTCCAGAACCCACAGGAAGCTGAGAAAATGGAGGCCACTGCCACAGAAAAGTTAACATTTTCCAGCCTCCCTTGTTCTCTGGCCCAACAGCGGCATGCAGTGAGTTTGAGATATCTGCCATATTTAGCAAAAGTAAATATTTGAAGGTTATACCTGATGTATTAAGTTTTAAAAAAAAACGAAGCTACTGAATGAATTTTGCTGTGTCTGAAACTACTGAAGGGGTTTTGTGGATTTTATCCATTGAAGGCGGATGATTGGCCATGGCGCTTCTGGAAACTGCAAGCAGTCTCCACGGAGTATGTGCACCCTTATTCAGAACGAAAGTCTAGACTAGACTGTAGGTTGTCTTGACAGAGGTTATCAAAGTCGTTTAGGTCGCCAGCACCGGAAGTCGACGATAATTCGCCGCGGAACAATTAAAATTCACCCCCACCCTACCTCCTCCTTCTTTTTCTTCTCTCTCACCCTCTCCCTCCCTCTCCACCCCCCTCCAGTATTTCTTGGTAGTATATTAGAAATGTGTACATATGTTCAGGTATCATACAGAGACTAAACATCTTCCACGAAACCTGCGGTCATCACGAGGACTTGCGGACTATATTCTGGGAACCACTGCTCCAAACAATTAATTATTGGTGTCTAATGCTTAGTGTGTTCTACAGGACGTCTTAATGTCTCTTTCATCTATAGTGTTTTCTAGGTTTCCAATGTTTTCTAGTTCCGGCAAGATTCCCAACCGTCTACGTCAATGGGTCCATGAACACCCAGGAGGTCCACGGAATGACTTTTTGGGAGTACACTGGCTAGCAAATGGATTGGCTCAACTTAAATAAACTTAGCACCATCTGGATTATATTTACTTCCTTATTTTTAATGAGCTGTTCTCAGTTCGGAAATGGGTTCACAGCTATTCTCAGACAGGAAAAGGGTTCACAACTGTTCTCAGACAGAAAAAAGGGGTTCACAGCTGTTCTCAGACAGGAAAAGGGTTCACAACTGTTCTCAGACAGAAAAAAGGGGTTCACAGCTGTTCTCAAACCGGAAAGAAGAAACTCAGTTGTTCGCAGACCGAAAACTGTTTTCAAAGCGGAAATAGGAAGGGGGGGGGGTGTTCACAGCTGTTCTCAGACAGAAAAGGAGTTTCACAGCTGTTCTGAGACTGGAAAGGGGTTTCACGGCTGTACTCAGGCCGAAAAGAGGGTACACCGCAAAAAAAAAAAAAAAATTAAGAAACACTAATCCACGGAAATGGTTATCTTTGACGTCAAAAGATCTTGCATCAGAGAAGGAATATACATTTATTTGACTTTTGTCATTTTAGCACAATCTGTTCTTTGTTCTCGCATACGCTGGAGAGAGTTTTTATAAATCGAAAGTCTTTCTGTGTAGCTGTTTTTTACACTCTTTAAAAAATATAAGATGGTCATTTTGGAGTCCAAAAAACCCCATTAAAAAAATTAAACAAGGTAGAAAGCAAAAAAAAAAAACAAACAAACAAAAAAACGTATACATAACACCAGAAAAAAAAAACTAATGGAGAAAGCATATGTTTAATACTGCGAAAAAAATAATAAGTATGAATAGGTGCCGTGTTTGGTCACGTGATGAGAAGAAATGATCAGAGAATCCAAGAACAGGATATGTACAGGCCAAAGAAAAAGAGGCAGACCGCGTGAAACTCTAAAGAATTCATTGTTAAGAGAGGCCAGATTAACAGGGATAAAATCCCTTGATGAGGATGAAAGACTCACCGAAGACAGGAAAAATTGGCGAACTACCTTGCGAGCCCTATGTGACGTTTAACGGCACGGGAAAGATATAAGATATATAAGATATATGATATATGATATAAGATATAAGATAGGTGCCATGGCGATGTAGTGGTTAGTGCATTCGCTTGCCGACCAGATTGTCCCTGGATCCATTTCGCACTTTTGTGGAATTTTTTTCGGACCATCTGGCTTTGGTGTGAACCATACCTCTAAAAGAATGAGTACTTGAGGTTTTCCCTGGGAAAACAAAAGCTGCGAAGAGAAGTGATGGCATCCCTACCACAAAAGCTGCGAAGAGAAGTGATGGCATCCCTACTGCAAAAGCTGTAGTAGCCTAGAAACGTGAAGGCACCAACACTTCACACCCTTACTACGTGCCGATGTTATTTGACATAGATTTCATAGAATTAATATAAGTAAAATTTATAATAACATAATATCATATATATATATATATATATATATATATGAAAAGAGGTTCTTCCCAGTTGTCTAAGTGGGGCAGTAAAGGTGACCAATAACTTTTTTTTTTTTGGATCAGTTCCAGAATATATTCAAATTTCCGAGATCGGTCCTTGGATATTTATGTACGACTGTGTGGCCAGACTGAACAATTCTTGAAATGTTTAGGAACTACAGATCAGTTCTTACAGGCTATAGATGGCTGCAATGAGGTTTGTGTACAAACGGATGTTTCGTTAGAAGATGATTAGTGCTGATCTTCTCAGGTGACTAGTGCTCATCTTCTCAGGTGAATATAGCTTCATCTTCTCAGGTGACTAGTGCTCATCTTCTCAAGTGAATAGAGCTCCATCTTCTCAAGTGAATAGAGCTCCATCTTCTCAGGTGACTAGTGCTCATCTTCTCAGGTGAATCGAGCTCATATTCTCATGTGGCTAGTCCTCATCTTCTCAAGTGAATAGAGCTCCATCTTCTCAGGTGAATAGAGCTCCATCTTCTCAGGTGAATAGAGCTCATCTTCTCAGGTGAATAGAGCTCCATCTTCTCAGGTGAATAGAGCTCCATCTTCTCAGGCGAATAGAGCTCTATCTTCTCAGGTGAATAGAGCTCCATCTTCTCAGGTGAATAGAGCTCCATCTTCTCAAGTGAATAGAGCTCCATCTTCTCAGGTGACTATTGCTCATCTTCTCAGGTGACTAATGCTCTCTTCTCAGGTGGATAATGCTCATCTTCTCAAGTGAATCGGGGTCCATCTTCTCAAGTGACTACTGGTTATCTTTTCAGTTGATTAGTGGTGATCTTCTCAGGTGACTAGTTCTCATCTTCTTAAGCGACTATTGCTCATTTTTTAAATTGACTAGTGCTCATCTTCTCAGGTGAAAAGAGCTCCATCTTCTCAGCTGACTATTCCTCATCTCCTGAGGTGACTAGTGCTCATCTTATCATGTGACTAGTGGTCATCGTCTCATGTGACTAGTGCTGATCTTCTTAGGTGAATAATCTCCATCTTCTCAGGTGACTAATGCTCATCTTCTGGTGTGACTATTACTCATCGTCTCAGGTGAATAGAGTTTCATATTCTCAGGTGACTAGTGCTCATCTCCTCAGGTGACTAGTGCTCATCTTATCATGTGACTAGTGCTCATCGTCTCATGCGACTAGTGCTGATCTTCTCAGGTGAATAATCTCCATCTTCTCAGGTGACTAGTGCTCATCGTCTCAGGTGAATAGAGTTCCATATTCTCAGGTGACTAGTGCTCATCTTCTCAGGTGAATAGAGCTTCATCTTCTCATGTGACTATTGTTCATCTTCTCAGGTGAATAGAGCTCCATCTTCTCAGGTGAATAGAGCTCCAGCTTCTCGTGTGACTAGTGCTCATCTTCTGATGTGACTATTACTCATCTTCTCAGGTGACTAGTGCTCATCTTCTCAGGCGACTAGTGCTCATCTTCTCAGGTGACTATTGCTCAATTTTTCAGTTGACTAGTGCTCCATCGTCTCAGATGAATAGAGCTTCTTCTCATGTGACTATTGTTCATCTTCTTAGATGAATAGAGCTTCATCTTCTCAGGTGACTACTGCTCATCTTTTCAGTTAACTAGTGCTGATCTTCTCAAGTGACTATTGCTCAATTTTTCAGTTGACTAGTGCTCCATCATCTCAGGTGACTAGTGCTCGTCTTCTGATGTTACTATTACTCATCCTCTCACGTAACTAGTGCTCATCCTCTCGGGTGAATAGAACTCCATCTTCTCGGGCGACTACTGCTCATCTTCTCAGATGACTATTGCTCATTTCCTCAGCTGAATAGAGCTCCATCTCCTCATGTGACTAGTGCTCATCTTCTCAGGTGAATAGAGCTCCATCTTTTCAAGTGACTAGTGCTCATCTTCTCAGGTGACTAGTGCTCATCTTCTCAGGTGAATAGAGCTCCATCTTTTCAAGTGACTAGTGCTCATCTTCTCAGGTGAATAGAGCTCCATCTTTTCAAGTGACTAGTGCTCATCTTCTCAGGTGACTAGTGCTCATCTTCTCAAGTGACTAGTCCTCATCTTCTCATGTGACTATTTCTCATCTTCTCATGTGACTATTTCTCATCTTCTCAGGTTACTTTTGCTCATCTTCTCAGGTGACTAGTGTTCATCTTCTCGTGGCTAGATGGCTTTCTCGCCCTGCTAGAGTCCAGAGTTCTGTTTCTGTTTCAAGTCACTTGCTACGAGGACTAGTCAAAAAGTAATCACAATTCAGTCGACTTATAATCATTGAAAAGTATATGAAACACTATAGAGCGAGTCAAAAAGTCTTTCATTTTTTTTTAATGTTGCGCCCCCTGATTTGCGCTTGCTCTTTGACTCACTCTCAGATTTTTATTTCTCCGATGTTTACCAAAAATGCTGATCAGTTTTGGAGACTAATCCAATATATTCTGTTCTTAGAACAATTCATAAACTGTCAGAATTCATTTATCTTTTGCCACACCTGTCACTCATTTTTACATCCAAGTTTCAGACTTCAGTCCTTGAGGACAGAACGAAAGAACGAGAATAATTGTTGGGGTTTATCAAGAAATGACAGAGTGAGGATAACTGTAAAACTATTAATTTTATAAGAACAATAAACCACCCACAGGCACAAGTGGAAGTTAACCTAAAACGAGTTGGCTGTTAATTTTATAAGAACAATAAACCACCCACAGGCACAAGTGGAAGTTAACTTAAAACGAGTTGGCTGTTAATTTTATAAGAACAATAAACCACCCACAGGCACAAGTGGAAGTTAACTTAAAACGAGTTGGCTGTTAATTTTATACAGAACAATAAACCACCCACAGGAACAAGTTGAAGTTAACTTAAAACGAGTTGGCTGTTAATTTTATACAGAACAATAAACCACCCACAGGAACAAGTTGAAGTTAACTTAAAACGAGTTGGCTGTTAATTTTATACAGAACAATAAACCACCCACAGGAACAAGTTGAAGTTAACTTAAAACGAGTTGGCTGTTAATTTTATACAGAACATTAAACCACCCACAGGAACAAGTTGAAGTTAACTTAAAACGAGTTGGCTGTTAATTTTATACAGAACAATAAACCACCCACAGGAACAAATGGAAGTTAACTTAAAACGAGTTGTCTGTTAATTTTATACAGAACAATAAACCACCCACAGGAACAAATGGATGTTAACTTAAAACGAGTTGTCTGTTACTTTTCTATAAAATAATCAACCACCCACAGGAACAAGCGGATGCTAATTTAAACTAAACTGACTGTTAATGTTATACAGAACAATCAACCACCCACGGAAACAAACGGAACCTGACTTAAGCCGAGACAAACCAGACCACCACAAGTACCAGATGGGAGTCAACAGATGCCAAGATGGGGCTTGAAAGGAACTTTTTTTTGTCCCCTCTGCCGTTCGCATTTATGCGATGATCCTATATATATATATATATATATATAATTAAGTGTTATGAAGACTGCAGTGGAACTGGTACTAGTGAAGCAGAGACGGATAGAAGTATATAGTTCACTTTCACCAGGAGCGGAAACAGGAAGAAAAAGAGGCAGCGACGTACGAAGTATATTACAGAAAGTAAGGAGACAGAAACGAAAAAAAACAAGCTTTCAGTGTATATAGAATACAAACATAGCATCCGGTGTTACTTGCACGTTATGTATGTTTTACATAAACTTCTATACATGTTTTGTTCTTTATTTTTATGCCTTGCAATGTATGATTACTAATATAACGAGTAGGTGCATTGCACCACGATAACTCACGCAAGAATCTGAACATACTTTATGAGTAATTTATGAGTACGAGTAATTTTACATATATTTGAACTTTTTTTTCTGACACATATATCTTCTTATTTCCTTAATTAAATGCCGAATCTGAAATAGTTGTTAGTTTCAGTTAAACTCAGGGGTTAGGTAGTTGAGGGGGGAGGGTGGTACGGAGTAATGTTCGGAGTACGCATGCCTCAAATAAACGCCGGGTCTGAAATAGACGCCAGGTCAGTACATCACTTCTGTAGGTTAATACCGATGCTGCAGAGCCATAACTGCACTTCGCGAATAAATATCTGCTTTGAAAATCCGCCGCCCTCTAATATACGCCGAATCGCGACGATAGTTTTTCGAATAAACGCCGGGGGCGTTTTTTTTTTTCAAGGAAATAGTGTACATGCCTACATAGAAATAGAAAGTAAAGTATTATTTGCATTTATGTAACATATTAAGAATGCTATTATTCACTGACGCCGTGATATATCATGGAGTTGTTTGCTCTCTTGCCAAGCGATGATGATCATCATCATTATCAACATCATTCTGCCCCTTTCTACTTTTTTTTTTCTGAAATACAGATGAAGCTGAAACTATGCTCGTCCAGTGAGCTTCAGTACTGAGCTTCTGAAAAAGCTCCACTACAGAAAAGCAAAATAAAAAAAAAAAAAGAAAAAGAGAGAAGGAACGGAGAATCAAAAGCTATGTGTACAGGTCCCTGTGTTAGCTACACATCTCCCGTGCAGCCAACACATAGGGTCACCTTTGCAGAAAGAGAGCCAGGGTTATGTCTGTAGCACGTGCGCTAAGTGTAACACCCGAGATCTGGTCGAGAAACACCAGGAGCCTGTCAGGCTCGCGTGCTCCTACACAAGCCCTGGCAGTATCTCTAAGAATTCCTTATCTTCCTTATACAGCGCAGACGACATCATTCCATCATTCGTTACGCCAAGCAGCCATTGGTCCGGGTATAACACGGGAGCCAATCAAATCAACTTTTACATAACCTGTTGAGAAACTGCCAGAAGTGGGGGTATATAAACCTTCCATGGTGTGGTTAATCTTAGAGCAGCCGTACACCGTAAGTAGATGAGTTTGATACCCTTTGTATTTCTCGCCTGCTTTTTTTTCTTCTTTTTTTTTAAAGTCTTTCTTCCTTTACGGTGTGCAGTCCTAACCCAAACTGTACCCCTGTAGTGTGTCATAGCGCCCCAGTACACAGTATTTTTTCACGTGGTTACAACGATTACAAAATTGATCACTTTTGAAATAGAGTAGTAATGTTTTTTTGCGTTAATGATATATTTTTCAACACTTCGGTAGCAGCTTACTCAACACTAACCTTTGACCTTTTATTTTTACCTGCGAGGTGCCCCGTCGACCTTCACGGCTGAAGGTTAAAGCAGACATTATTATTTTTCTTTTGTGTTCTTAAACTTTCAAGTTTCCAAACTTTTGTTTTAAATTTGCACCCAACGTTTGCATGAACTAACAGGTGTGAAAATGGCTCTGGAATTAAACTATACGTAGAAATAGATGTACATAGTCAACAGTTACTTAGAAATAAATATATGCCAATATGGATGTTATTAGCACAGACTAGGTACACTGAAATGATATACTGTATGAATATGTATATATATGTATGTATATATATATGATATATCTATTTATATATGATATACTACATATATAGATATATAAAATCATAATAATAAATCATAATTAGGTGTTTAATGTTTTTAAAATGCCATTTGAAGCAAAGATTAATCTACAAAATCTAATGTTCTTGAAATAGATCTTATGAAAATTGTTTATTTGGCTGCGCGCAATGATTTTATCAAAACAAGAGAGGTTAGAAGAAGGTTATAGAGAGTTAATTATTTCAACATACTTCTGTTGTGTAATGATTTAAATTAAATCACAATGGGTTTTATTTTTACTTCACTTTGTAATCATGGGAATATTCGAGTGTAGAACCCATTGTGAATGAGTATGCGATAAAATAAGAAACTTATGTAAAGAATAAGGAAATAAGATTTCTGAAATGTTAGAAAATAGGATTCAGGCAGAGAAAAAGAAATAGAAAATTCCTTTCTAAATTAGTATTAGTTTAATGTTCTTTGAAGCTATTCCGGTGAAAAATACTTCGCTTGAAAGATAATTAACTATTACAGTTTGGCTTTCTGTATATTTTGATTGACTCTTTCAGAATCTTTCTAAAGATTGAACCAATCAGGGCTGTCTTAGTCTTTCTTTTTGTACTGGGGGGGGGGGGGGAATGTAGATGGTCAGGAATTAGTTCAAGAATTCAGAGGCGTGTCTTTCAATATTTCTTTTTAACTTTCCAAGATGGTTGAAGTTTATCGATCTAGGGCATCGTAGCTGGTGTGATAAGTGTATATGTTTGCCTGTGTGAAGGTATGTTTAGATAACTTTGCACCGATGGTGGATTAACAGCACCGTACCTACGAACTGGATATATGTGTGTTCTTTATTATCCATGGATTACATAACCTCAACGTTTTTTTTTCGTGGATGTGATTGCGTTGTTCCTGGATTGTGCGACCTTTTGAACCCACCTATACAGTCCTCCATATCTAACCTTACTTTTTTTTTCCTTTAGGAACATATTTTCTCTTAATATCGCACCTGCATGGAGCAAAGCGCTTCGCTTAATTTGTGGTGATGTATCCCCAACGCGATGTCAGTGAAAGGGCTACATGACCGTTTCAGCATTTAATACAATCTAAAAACTCGCGAAACCGTTTTTTTTTTTTAAAGCACAGGTATATGTATCATCCTGCTGACATAGCTACTGGCGGCCATCTTGATTTTACCTGCAAGCCGGTATGTTCCAAATAAGGGTAGGGGGCGAGGTCACGCGCATGCGCAAGTGTATTCACGCGCGGGGGTGTATGTGCACAGAAGCTCTGCAGCTCACCCGCGCCTCCTCTCCCCCTATCCCTCCCCTTCCCATCTCTGATAGGCTGACCAGATATTGTCACGTGCACACATAGCTATTATTAACTTTCAAGAAATTGCCTTTACCTCCTCCGGCACAAAAAAAAAAAAAAAACCTCGGAAGCCTTGGCGAGTATACCCACCAGAAATTCCTTTCATATTTTTTATCCTGCATCATCCTTCTTCCCATGGCAGTCAGTGAAAACATTTCGTGTGTTTAATGACTCTCGTGTGTGTGTTTTTTTGCTTTCCTGTTGGGTAAGTGTGTTTTTCCCCTTTCTTTCATACTTTAGTTATATTATGTTACCTTACAGTGGATTGTACCATACTTTAGTTATATTATGTTGCCTTACAGTGGATTGTACCATACTTTAGTTATATTATGTTGCCTTACAGTGGATTGTATCATACTTTAGTTATATTATGTTGCCTTACAGTGGATTGTACCTGAACCTATTTGGTGACTTAGCCGTGTAATTAACTCCGTGTTGTGTTGTCTTATTACAATAACCTGTTGCAGCCTTTTGCGGAGGGGCAAAGAGGTTTCGTGGGAGACTGAATAACTGGAGTTTGAAGACAACAGTTTATGCTTCTGAAGACAGCCGTTTATACTTCTGAATATAGCAGTTTATACTTCAGAAGATAACAATTCATGTTTCTAAATAAATACGTCCACCCAAAATGAGAGATACGCTTCTGTAATTAATCGCTCACCATGTCTTCAAATTTCAGACGCAGTCTCCTTCAGTAAAGTAATAGAACACATAACTGTATGGCGAGGCCACCTTCAGTAAAGTAATAGAACACATAACTGTATGGCGAGGCCACCTTCAGTAAAGTAATAGAACACATAACTGTATGGCGAGGGCTCCTTCAGTAAAGTAATAGAACACATAATTGCATGGTTAGACATTTGCTTCAGTAACCGATGAACGAGAATTCTATACCGGTCATATTTTATGCCGGGAAAATTAGTTACAGAAATGTACAAGCAATTTTAAAACACTTGAAGGGAGTGAAGACGCGACAGATCTGGTGGTCTACTATCCATAGTTAGCGTCTGAGTTAGCGAACTTAGCCGATCAAGACCCTGTCCTACTTCTCCCGTGGTGCTCTTAGTAACAGACCTAGTATGGCTAAATGGGAAGGGACCGATGTAGTCCTCAGACCTGCGGAGTTTTCTAAAGAAGTTCTGCACATTTTTTTTTTTAGCTTCGCTCGGAGACTGATAAAAAATATCCGTTGTAACCTTCTCCCAATCCGACACGATTCGGTGCTTCAAGCATCGACTGCAAGAAGCGTCACCTTACAGTTCTAGGGACACAGAGCAATAGCAACTTAAAATAAGTTTATTATAGTTTATTTTTTCAACTCGGGCTACCTGTTTTTCTAGCTCCGTCGGCGCCATGTTTTCCATTTGTTTTAAATTTGTTTTCTAAACATCAAAGAATGAAACATTACTGATGAATATGTATAACATACAACTAGGAGTGGCTGAATAGCTATTTTGGCTTGAAGGAAGTGGGCTCTATTTTTCTGTCTTCGCCTTTTAGTAGGAATTCTCGCAGGGGCTACAGAGTACATGCACATGTGCCGAGAGCCCCTTTCAAAGAATTAGTCAGAACATCACCGAACTTATCTAGAACAGTAAGATGACATGAAATTGCTAGTGTTTCTAGTTTCTAACATACGGGGTGCCCTGAAGTTGAATCAGATTATTTACATAGAATTATTCTTTCCTTATTCCGGTTTCAAACTTGATATAAAATGTCATACATTTTAAACACGTTAGATGCTAAAAACAAAAGTAACAAAAGTAATGCAGCGTGGTATTTCAGCATAATTAAACTTCAGTGTCAAGATTAAAAAAAAACAAAACAGCCAGTTCTAGAACAAAGCTTTGGTAAACTCGTGAAATGAATGGAATTGATTGAATTTTTAAAAACAAAACTCATTAAAATCTGTTGTAAATGTGAAAAATAGTGCAAATAATCTATTTTGTATCGATGTTATCGAAGCAGGTAGATCTAGTATAGATGATAGAGGCAGTGAGACATCATCTTTCTAAGCCAACTATTCTTTAGCTCATCCCACCAGTAAAGAGTCAGCAGATTAAGATCTAGTTTCTTTGATCTTTCCATGTCTGATTTTGTCCTTCTATTTCAACTTTTAGCCTGTGTTCACTTATCTTTTGTTAATCACACAGCTGACACTATTAATGGCATACAATTTAAATATTCATATACTGAATCTATTCCAATTCCTTTGTATAAATATAATAGTCCGTATCCTCTTTCGGTGTTAACTTTCTTCATAGGTAGCAAAATCCCTGTTGTAGATAGCAACAACTCCTCAGATCATCAGAGAAGCATCCCCCTCCCCCAGACACGCGTTTCGGCCCTTGAAACTCTAAGGGAGAGAGCCCCCACCCCCGGAGCCATGAGTTTCAGAGGTCTGCGTGCTGTTGGTTTATTGATAAACTGGTAACCACTTCACGAGGTTGAAGATACTGCTCGGATGTTCAAGTCCGTAACTTAGCAACGCTCCTTTGCTGCTTGTTCGGTGGATTCCATATTCTTATATAAGAGCCCGTGGTATCTGTAGTCTATGATATCTATATTAACTTCCCTTAATGAACAATTCACATAGTCAAAGCTCTAGTTGTGAAATGACATGTAAAAATATCTACAACATTTCATCTACACGATGTAGTAGTCTCGGATAAAAAAAAGTAATATCTGCCCTGCTTGGTTCTAGCGGTTTTAAGCCCTACAAACAGTGAAGTTTTTCTTCTTCTTTAAACATGACCTAGTAACGATTGTTCTTCCCTTAGGTCAAAGATGCTAGGAATAATTAGCATGTATTGGTGTTGGTGGACTGGTTGAGACGTTTGAGCACTGAAGAAAAAGATGCAGGTTCATATATAATTTTTTAGGGGAAGGGGTGGGGGGGGGGGGGTAGAAAGTCTTGGTGTGATTTCTTAGAGAAATCTATCAAGTCTTGGTGTGATTTCTTAGAGAAATCTATCAAGTCTTGGTGTGATTTCTTAGAGAAATCTATCAAGTCTTGGTGTGATTTCTTAGAGAAATCTATCAAGTCTTGGTGTGATTTCTTAGAGAAATCTATCAAGTCTTGGTGTGATTTCTTAGAGAAATCTATCAAGTCTTGGTGTGATTTCTTAGAGAAATCTATCAAGTCTTGGTGTGATTTCTTAGAGAAATCTATCAAGTCTTGGTGTGATTTCTTAGAGAAATCTATCAAGTCTTGGTGTGATTTCTTAGAGAAATCTATCAAGTCTTGGTGTGATTTCTTAGAGAAATCTATCAAGTCCGTAATATTCTAAAACTGGTAAATAGTTCTACTCCTACTTGCAAGAAGGAGGCACGCCAGAGCTGACTGTACAATGACATGCATACTATGTTTCCAGTGCTTGAGTGGTATTCACCACAGCTTTATGTCCTGTTTCAAAACAACAACAACGACAACAAAAATATTTATATGGAACAAATACTACGAATGTTCACTTTGACTCAGACATTCTCTGTTCCATAAATGTTCTGTTATTAATTGTAAATAATAAAATGTTAGATCGATCAGAGAAGTCCTGGAGGTATTCTTTCCTCAGTCCTGTTGAGGAAAACGATGAAGGCATTTCCCCCATAGTCCAGATACCTACGCTGAAGAAATAATATTTACACTTTACATTCAGTCTTACCTGAATTTTTCACTTTTTTCCTTGTTTTTCATTCTTTCTTTCTTTCTTTTTAAAAATAATATATCCAGTTTAATTTCCTCATATGAACATACAAATGAGAGAAGCTGTCAATCTCGGATATAGCAGTCCTGCCCAAAAGATAATTACTGTTGGTGTTATAATTACAGCCCTCTACAATCAGTTCTCGCCAAAGAGACCACTTTGTGAGCAATGCGAACCTCGTTGTCAAATTCAAGAGAAAGAAATGATTGAAACTGTGTCAGATCCGTATAAGGATGTTACCCTGTGAAGATTGAATGATGAAACTGCCGTTTGAAAACTGTTCAAGGATACTCTGTTGAGACCAAGTGAAAGATGTGCTGGCAGGAATAAGAACATAAGAGAATTGCTACGTTCTTAACTAATCAAAAGAAAAAAAAACTGTAACAGACTTCCATCAGAATACTGAACCCAGTCTCCTTATTTGTTGTAGTTTAACCACCAAGTCGTAGAGGCGTATAGGAAAATGATTCTGGTACAAAATAATAAGTCTATACAATAAGTCTATTTCAAGCATTAGAGACGTAGTGTAGAAATGTTTTTGGTACACATACATGTATCCGCCTTTACCTGTTGAGTGACATCGAGTCACACAAATGATACAGTGTTTCTCTCCATAATTTCATTAATGTCGCTATACTCTAGAAGGTCATTTCGTTAGTTTTACGTTAAACAGATTGGGGGAATCCTCATTACTATACCTTCCAAAGAACATGATAATTATGAATACATTTATTGACTGTAGAGGTTATTTAGGCATTTCTGTTGGTAATACGAAAGTACAGTTCTAACAGATTAAGTACTTGAGAATAGAGACATAAATATATGATTCAAATATACTGGTCATAAAAAGCCTATAGTTTACAGTCAGCTCATTAAACCTATTAGTCAGTCAAATGTTATCTATACCACCTTTAAATTAACTGTAAAAATTAAAAGATACTTCTTCTCTATATTAAGAAAACAAAAAGAACATTGGGTTAAACACAATAGGACAACAGGTTTTATAAAGTAAAACTGACAAACGTCACATTATAGCCAAGTGTAGGCACTTCTCTTAATAATATAAAAAATGAAATGTTTAGTCTTCTAACTCCTCAGAGACATTTGGTCCTCTAAGTCAATATAGAAAATTGTCTTATAAATCAATAGAGACATTTGGTCTTCTGGTTCAGTATAAGCATTTGATCTCTACTTTAACAGACATTTAATCTTCCAATCCTATAAGGATATTCTTTGTTCTAAATCCCCGTTCGTTCCCGACTGTACAAAGAAGAAGAACTTTTGTTCATATTTTAGCATATTATTTGTCCTACCTTCTTTGACTGAATACTTGCACATCATGGTCCCAAACTGCAAGCTAGAAAATGAAAATGAAGAAGACAGAGGTGCTTTTGATCCCCGTTGACGATGCACTTTTCTGATAATATTTATTGCTTGAATATGTGAATGCGAAAACACAAGCCTGCCCTTGAGTCTAATGCATTTTCTTGCATAATGAATGTAGCTATTATTTCATCTTATATCCCGATATTCCCTTTCCACAGGCTGTTCTGAAGTAGGTCTTCAGCTAGTCCCCTGGCGGACGTCTCTGAGATTTTGAACACGTTTCGCGTTATCTAGAGACTTTGCCTGCAGGGTGAGCAAACTCAACCAGGCTACACTCCCCAGCAACATCTCCACCACCGCTACCAACACCAGCAGCAGTCACCATGTCAGGGCTGGACGTTAACGATCCGGACTACCAGTATCTGGTAGTCGACAGGAAGAAGCTGATGAAGGAGCAGACCCAGACGTTTGATGGCAAGAAGTCATGCTGGGTGCCGGATGCGAAGGAAGGGTTCTTGGCTGCTGAGATACAAAGCACGAAAGGGGAGGAGATCACGGTGAAGCTCGCCAAGAACAACGAGGTAAGAGTAACCTTACACTGACTAATGAAATGAGAGAGTGTGTTCGAGTTCACTATAGAATGAGAGAGAGAGTATTACGTTTAGTAATGAAAAAGTGTATTGCGTTCAACAATGGCATGAGAGATTACATTAAGTTCAATATTGTAATGAGAGAGTGTATTACGTTCAAGAATGAAACGAGATAGTGTATTGTGGTCAATAATGAAAGGAGAAAGTGTACTGCGTTCTGAGTAGCGAAGTGTATGGTTGATGGTTCAAGTCTGATCGACTGTAGAAATGGGTACATGACCTTCCTTGGAAGCTGGGAAACGAACGAACAAACGAACAGACTTTTATTTTCAAAGGGTTAAGAATTGGGCACTCAGGCCCGTCTACCATTCTGCCCTTTATTATACAACTTTCATTCAGTCACAGATACTCATCGTTTGGTTTTGAACATAATATGCGTGAAAAAGCAACAAAAAAAATGAATAAGTAAATAATTAATAAACCCTTTCTTTCCATATACTCTACATTCTGCTTTATGTAACTACATGAAGTAAGCTTAATTACATTCTCACATTCATTATATACACAAACAAATTTAAAAACAGCAATATAATAGATGCAACAATCAAGTCATACTTTATATTAAACTAATTTAGACTTTGATGGTACATACACCTATACAGATGCGTATATTCACACATACACACATCTACTACATATATACAAACACACCCACACATGTACATACATAAAGACATATGCACATACACATATGTATGTACAAACATATATATATATATACATACCAGTATAAATGTATACACATGCACATATACATATATGTAGGCACTCCTCTTAATAATATAAAAAAGGAAATGTTTAGTCTTCTAATTCTTCAGAGACATTTGATCCTCTAAGTCAATATAGACATTTGTCTTATAAATCAATAGAGACGTATACATATATGTGCAAACACACATACATACCTACACCATAAATACACGCATAGCTAGGGAAGTAAAGGCAGATGGACATGAAACTGATCACATCTTCCTATAGTCTGCCGACAGGTCAAGGAAAACATGAACACTAAAAGCTTATCGCCAGCTGCCTCTATGCTGTGATAGCTCTACCTTTTTCTTTTCTTTTTTATTTTAATGAAATGGAAAGCAAAATTACAATTATGAGAAGTAAGAGTTAGCATCGGTTTAAAAAAAAAGGGGGCAAGAATAAACTTAATCGTAAGAAAAGAAATAATCTTGTATATGGGTTAATTGGGAGGAAAAAGAAAGTTGATAAATAAGTGTGAATAATACCACAACTCATTGTACGTTAATGGGCTTATGAAGAATAAAGTGAATAGCAAGATAGGGTAACCATGTATCATGGCACTATGGCACCATATACAGAATAAGAGATAACCATGTAGCATGGCACTAGGGCACCATATATAGAATAAGAGATAACCATGTAGCATGGCACTAGGGCACCAGACATAGAATATGACGGCAATGCTAGAGTTTTCATCGAACTATCAACACACTGGACGATGATGTGATGAGTTTTAAAACTGGTTGAATAAGACGTAAGGTGAGAGTTCAGTAGTCAAAAAAATAACTGAGGGAAGTAATTTTACCAAGATAAATGTTATTTGCTGCAAGTCTTTGGTGAAAAAAGATGCTAAAATTGAAGCAACAAACGACAGACTTTGAAATACTTCCAGCGAGTACAGTAACTCAAGACAAGTTGAATCTATAAAAACATCTTTGTGACGTGTTTTTACATATTTTTGTTATGCTGAATGAAAAATGCTATCACAGTTTCAGCATAAAAGTTGTTGTAAACATCCAGGAATACTTATCCAGAGATAAATTTATTTCTAATCTGAATTTATGGTCATATCTTCTGTTATATGTTGGGAGAATGGTGTTTCAAAAGAATGTGACTACATTCATCATGGTGTTCCTACAAAAGAAAATGGGAAAAAACACTCCTACTGAAATGTCACCAGAATTTTAAGTTTATTATACATTTCTCAGTATCTGAGTATTAAAAAAAGTCCGAAAAAGAAATATTATTTACAATCTCCTACACAGTTAGTCTTGCCCCAGTGTTGTTATACATTATGCTGTTAGAACATATCAGAAGTGCTTATCATTATGCAATGAAAACCTGAAACAAAATATTGACATATAGCACAAACTAGTACACCCAAATTGTACCATAAAACAGGCACTGTCCAGTTGAGGTTTCTACCTAATGGAAAATGTCGCATTTGTTCTTGCAGACAAAGACTTTCAAGAAAGATGATATCCAACAAATGAACCCGCCCAAGTTCGAGAAAATCGAGGACATGGCCAACATGACTTACCTAAACGAGGCCTCTGTCTTGCACAACTTGAAGAGCCGTTATTCCGCTGGTCTTATTTACGTAAGATTTTTTTTTCTTTTTTTGTTGGTTGTTTGTTAACACCATCAAGGGTTTTCAGGTCTTTAAAGACTGTTGCCACTTACACGTTTCCTGTCAGTTATCACTGCTCTATTCTCAGTTCTGTTACATAGATTTAGGGTTTTTTTTCTGAAACATCTGTTTGTTTTATTTTTCTACCTTTAGCATGAACTTCAATCTCACTGGCTTATATAGAACTTGCTGCAATAAATGTACACAGAATCTTTTAAGTATTTAAGATTTTATATAGCTTTCTGTGTTCATGAATTTTTAATTCCTGAATCTCAATGATCAGAGAACGTTTCTCATAGTCAGCTATCAAGAAAAGAAAGCAGATCGCCTTCAGTGAACCCCGCTGTCAACAGAGTTCTTTCACTGAGTCACGGAGTTTTCTGTCCACGCGGTTTTCCCAGGGCTAAGCTTAATGTTCTGTGGAGAGTACAGAGCAGAGAATTTCATCTCAACGCGGTGGTTCTAGTAAAGGTCTAGATGTAGGCAACGAGAGATGCACAGGCTCGTTCTCACATGCTGGTGGATTTTCTTGACAAACCCTTTTCTTAGTTTGGCCCCAGAACGTAAATGAATGCGCACAAGAAATATCACACACGATGCCTTCATTATACAGCCTTCACAACAAAAGTACAGAATTTTGAGTGGCCGAGTGGATGGAGAAGCCGCTATACTGAATGAAGGGTTTTTAAAAAAATCTATATTGTATTTGCCCTTCAAACAACATCAGTTCCACAGATCACACGCAGTTATCTCAGACTACACTTTCAGGAAAGAGATAAGGTGCATCTATTTACTTTCCCAAAAAGTAGTGTTATTGTTACTGGTAAAATGTGAATAAATTATTATTGTTAATATTCCGTCACACCACGATAAGAGCTAGTTCCAGCTACAAGAGGATCCAACATCAGAAACAACGATAAGAAAGCGCATGTGAAGAATTCAGATATTCAACGTTTGAAGAGTTCAGATATTCAACATTTGAAGAATTCAGATATTCAACATTTGAAGAATCCAGATATTCAACATCTGAAGAATTCAGATATTCAAAATTTGAAGAATTCAGATATTCAACATTTGAAGAATTTAGATATTCAAACATACACGAAAATATATCTTAGTAAACTGTTTAAAAGACTGTTTCCATAATGAGAATTTGACTTTCTGTGTTTAGACCTACTCTGGACTGTTTTGTGTGGCCATTAACCCGTACCGACGTCTACCCATCTACACTCAGAAGATCATCAACGCTTACAGAGGCAAGAGGAAGGCTGAGATGCCTCCACATCTTTTCTCTATCTCTGACAATGCCTACCAGAACATGCTTCAGGGTGAGTATGGACGAGATGAATGAATGGAATTCAAAACCCGCCTCCTATAAGAACTACATATGTGTGTGGTGTTGGTGACAAAGAAGGGCGGAGCTATAAGTTGCCGCGAGAGTTTTCTTAACTGACAGACAAGCTGATCTATTGGCAATCACATTAATCCCATCTAACAGTTTGTCGTTTTGTGACATTGCTGTGTCGCTGTTTTTGACTGGCTAGCTACAGTTTTCTGTATACATCCGCTATGATGTCTGCACACATCCACTGTTTAAAAAATACGACGCTTAATTTCATTTCAAAGTTATGAAATAATGGCCATCTACGAGCTCATTAAACTATCTGACAGAAAAAAACCAGTCTGTATGACATTATGTAATCTGACTTTAAAAAAATCTACACCTTTTTTCAAACTGTCTTTAGAACTAACTTGGACGCTTAACTACACCACGCGTGTTACTGGCTTTTGTGTTGCATTTTTATTTATAAACAAGGCATAATATCACCACCATTGAAGACAAAGAGACAGAAAGTGCTGTTTGATTATGCTTATTATCACAAAGTACTGTGGCTACAGTGGCTACAGTTAATTACAGAAGCTGAAAGTACAGTACATTTAGACATGAGGTACTTTTGCTTCGATTAGTAGTAATTATGTTAACGTTAGTGTGAGCTAAGCTTCGATTGTTTAGTGTGAGGTAAAATTCGATAAATATTAAGTAAATTGAGGTCAAAGATACTCCTCATTCGAAGCAGCAGCAGAATTATGGGATGCATGAACATTTTTCCCCATTCATTTCTAATTACGACGGCTCTACATGTGAGATGTAAATTATCTCTATTAGAAAATACTGGCACGATAATAAGAGAAAACCTTAGAGAAAATGCAAAATTTCATGTTTCTTATCATCTGTTATGCAAAATTGTAAACATGTCAGGGTAATATCCTCAGTCACCTTTCAAGCCCTTTTGACCTTTACCCTCAGGCAAAATTTAATTGGCTGCGCCAGATCACGTGCTCAGAGGAGTAGATAACCCGATCTTATGTTTATAAATTCTTTACTAGCAAGGGCATTATTGTTGAGAGTTCTCTCCCTGCTATCTGAGATTTTCTTTTTTTTTTGGTTAAGCACAGACGTCTAAAACATGGCGACCCACTGCGGTTTAAACATCAGCGATTACCAACTTGTGGGCCACGGTAGCCATTTTGTAACATCTAAACAATGAAAAGAAATGATTAAAATTGACTGTAGTTTTAAAAAAAAATGTGTCGCCAAAATTAAAAGAGAAAGTAATTTTGCTATAGTGAACAACACAAGGAAGTCATTCATTTGCTAGACAGTTCTAAACTAGTAGATTAAATTTTATAGTTGTGATATATATATATAGATCGATAAAAGTAGATTTTGAACTTATGAAGGCAGATGTTTAGACTAGTAGATTTTAAACTGGCGAAGGTAACTTTTTTAAACTAATAAAAGTAGATTTTAAACTGATGAATGCAGATGTTTAAATTAGTAGAAGTAGATATTAAACTGGTGAATTTAGATGTTTAAACTAGTAGAAGTAGATTTTAAACTGGTGAATGTAGATGTTTAAACTAGTAGAAGTAGATTTTAAACTGGCGAAGGTAACTTTTTTAAACTAATAAAAGTAGATTTTAAACTGATGAATGCAGATGTTTAAATTAGTAGAAGTAGATATTAAACTGGTGAATGTACATGTTTAAACTAGTAGAAGTAGATTTTAAACTAGTGAATGTAGATGTTTAAACTAGTAGAAGTAGATTTTAAACTGGTGAATGTAGATGTTTAAACTAGTAGAAGTAGATTTTAAACTGGTGAATGTAGATGTTTTTTCCAGGCTTCTCTATCTGCTCAGTAACACTAATCTTTTTGACGGAGATGGGGTCGTTGACCTCTGCTCCAACCCCCACCCTGGAGGACAAGGATACAATTTTCGTCTGACCCTCACCCGGGGTAAATGTTTAAAATTATTTATGTACAAGAGATGAAGGAAACAAGAGCAAGAGATAGACCAAGACAGAGATAGAAAGACACCATAGAAGAGGATATAAAGGAAACTGGTGTCACCAAATGGAGAGAGAAGATTAGGAATAGAGAGGAATGGAGGCGAACTTTATCTGCTGCAATAACCCTTAATGGCTTAGAAAGCTGAATAAGAAGAAGTGGAAAAAGAGAACGCAAAACTAGCCTTAAATTAGAGAAAGCATATATATATATATATGGCAGGAATAGATGAGTGAAAATAGATGTTTAAATCTACGGAAGTTAGTATTAAGACTGTAATAGAAGTTAGTTTTAAGACTGTGATAGAAGTTAGTTTTAAGACTGTGACAGAAGTTAGTTTTAAGACTGCGATAGAAGTTAGTTCCCTATGATAGAAGTTAGTTTTAAGACTGCGATAGAAGTTAGTTTTAAGATGTGATAGAAGTTAGTTTTAAGACTGCGATATCTCATATTTAATATTGTGAAAGATCATGTTTATTTAGAAGTGCTCACATAAAATATCTGTTACAGGATATTGTAGATAAATGACGCAAAGAGCAATTTTTAGATTGTTTTTTGTAGTGACAGATAGAAGAAAATATTTGCTTACTGGTCCCGTTTTTAAGTGATAATATGACGCCAAAGAGCAGCCAACTCTGGGGGCGTTTGACGTCACTAGCAACACTTGTCAGCGGTCGTTTTCCACGACCTTACCTGCAGACAGGTAGGCGTGGAGGGGTGAGAGGTGAAAGGTGAAAGGTGAAGATCAGAAATTGAGCTACAGCCTAGAGGAATGCACGTGCTTGTTTCTGCCAGCGAGGGCTTGGCATGCGCGTTTCGTGTGCATCGTTTGCGTGCAGACACACGTGAGAGTTGCTGTGGTAACGTGAATGAGATGTAAACATGTGACATGAACAGGCGGCCTCTGGTGTCCTTCACCATCTAACTTCGCCCTCTCCTTTCAGTTTTGTATGTAAGGTCTCATGTAAGCCTCTTTTAGGGTTGTTACTGTAATTTCTGCGTGCCTTATCAGCAGTAATTTTTAAGTTTACAGAGAGAGGGAGAGAGAGAGAGATAAACAGAGAGACACACACAGATATACACATGCATACTTACACATACTCCTATTAAAGTTCCGGATATGTTCCTGTAAATGCAAGGTGACCTAGTTGGTAGTGCATTGTCCTCTCCTGGCTGGAGTCTTGAGTTCGGCTTACTGTAATTTACTGCAGTCAGTCATTTAATGTCCCTTGAGAACTTTGCCTCCCTAACACCTCTCCTGTAGGCCTCTCGATTGTAGTCAATATGCCCTGCTGCTGATGCATCCATTCGCAGATCATCAACGATATCTTACAGCCATCTTCGCCTTGGTCTTTCTTTCTTTTTTTTCGCATTATGTACTCTGCCAAGACGGTCTTCTCTAAATTATCATGATGTTTAATATGTCCAAAATATTTGCGTAAGTTTTCTCTGTATAATCTTCTTTACTAGCTAAACTTCTTCAGTATTAAGTTCTTGTAGTATGGATATATGTGCTCTTCTATGTGTTCATGATATTTGAAGGACTCTTCTGTAGCATTTACATTCAAAGGCATTTATGTGTTTCTCAGCTGCTTTGTTAATTGTCCAGGTCTTACAGGCATATTGTGCGATGGGAAAGATGCATGCCCTTAAAAATCCTATTTTTGTAGTTTGTCTGTTTCTCTCCACAGATTCTTTAGTTGTTTTACTTTCTGAAGAGCGATAGATGTCCTCCTTTTTGTATCTCCATTCTTATTAATGATCCAAGATATTCAAAACTCTCCACCTCTTCCAATTTTTCCTCATTGATATATATTTCAGCTCCTTTGTTTGTTTTGTCAGTTGTCATCAATTTAGTTTTCTTTGCATTAAGATAGAGGTTTTGATCTTCACTGTTCTTACGGACTGACATAATTAGTTTTTCCATTCCTTTTTGTGTTGTGGACAGTAATACTGTGTCATCGGCATATCTAACATCTAGCATTTCATAACTTCCAACTGTTATGGTATCGTAATATTCTGTGTCTGCATCATCTCACACATTCCTTGTTGTATTTTTAGTATACAAGTTAAATAAGTAAGGCTGCACTATGCATTTAATCATTTACTATTTTTCTTTTTTTTTTTTTACGTATACATTCCTTTGTTGACAGCTTTTCCCAACAAGATCGCTTTGTCTATACTTGTTTGGAACATGGTCGCTTTTGGGTTTTTTTTTTTCGTAACATGATTCATGAACATTCTTCACTCTAACATTTTATTGTGCGCAAGCCCTGTCGTTTCCAACTTGCCAAAATACAGCTAAAAGTAAAGCGCTAAGTGAACCAACGCAAAACGGGGTCATTCATTCTTTACGCGTTTGTTACAACGTAGATAAGAAAAGAACCCGTTTTCTTTGTAATAAAAAAGTGTTGACATTAATGACTGTAATTATGATTGATGTTAAGGTCCTCTTTTGCTCCTTCAAGTCCAGGTTTCTTGGTGTTATGATAGACAATTTTTCGTATTTTCTTAAGTGTTTTATTTTCCTTACGAATTATTTATTTATAGCACGAATCACTTCAAGTGCACCGTTCATAAACTGGATCATGTTCTATGAATTGGCCCATGAGTTAAAAAAAAATCTTTTTGATGCCGTTGTTGTTCTCAGCGGTGAATCCTCTTAAGAATCGAAGACTGTTGGTTCATTGTATCGGTGCTTTAAGGTTATCGTTGTAAGACTGTTACCATGAGACTAGTACTTTCTGAATATCTTCCTCATTTGCATATATCATCCCAACTTAATAGGCCAGTGCGGTAGTGTTTTACCCCACTCATTTCTCTTCAAGTTAGTCCAAAGTGCTGTGAGTTTCCATACAGCAAGTGCCGTGAGTTACCATACAGCACAATAGTTCTACAGCGTAGAACTTTGTCCGCCGTTTTCTAGTTACCTTTTTGTTGGTACTTCGTGAAGGCAAAAGCCTAAATATTACCTGGATGCCTTGTTTTTAGGAGATCTCTACCAGGAGCTTCAATCTTCATCTGTTTAATTATTTTGTATTTAACATGACACAGGCTCAGAATAGCTGCATATAAACAGATAATATCTGGAGCTCATTAATCATAGCCGTAGAAGTTTCATGCCATCAGCTGAAAGTCTAGACCAATGGTTCTTAAAACTTTGGGGTTTTTTATTTGCCTTAGATATTCTTTCTAGGTTTGGGTCTGTCATTAAAAATAAAGTAACAAATAGAACTCAGACGATCCGAGGATTTTTAAAAAATCAATCCATTGATTTTCACTGGACCCCTAAAAGTCTTTCGTGGACCCAAGATTAAGAACAACTGATCAAGACATTGTTTATGAAAAAAATCATTTGCAACAAAATGAGACTAATGTTTCTTTCTTTCAATGCAGCCTATCTGGAAGTACAATAGAAACCATATTACTTTCCTTATTCATATTGCAGGCCATAGGAGCTACCGCTAGGCGCAAAGAGTCTTTGGGCATCAGGCACCGCAGCTAAAGGCTGAACACTGATAAATAATATTTCAGTTCTTTAATACAGTGACATTAAATAAGAGAGCGGGGAATTAACATTGTTACATTTACTACATGAATAACAAGTGGGCATTACATGATTTTAACTACGCGAAACACTGAGCTAATTCAACTGTCTTTCTTTTATCCACAGATCGTGAGAATCAGTCCATGCTCATCACGTAAGTTCTATTTACCTGTAGTGACCAGCAAACAGGGGAGTTAATTCAGGAATTTGATGAGAACATTTGACGAGCCTAATAGAGGCGGAAAATTTACAACTGTTGAAGAATTTAATTAAAGTAACTGAAATATGATTGAGCAAAATAACGGTTGCTTTCCTTCATCGAAGGCTGATATTTAAAAAAGAAATAAATATAAGAAATTAGAGTAACAATCTGATTAATGACAAATAGTCGTTATCAGTTAAGGGGAAGTAATAGAATAAAAATTTTGACAGGGGAGTTAATTTTGTAACACATAGTTTATACCTTTTCCTTTTTTTTTGGTGTTTCTTCAATGTGAATAAGGATAGTTGTAGAGTTCTTCAAAGCTGAAAAAAACAACAACTAGGGTATGGAAATTTCTAAAACGAATGACTACAAATAGCAGATTTATGAAATGAATTTAGGAAACTGAACATAAAACTTTGTAAACATTATGAATAATGCCAGATTTTTACTAAAACAGCGGTGAAAGTGGAGCCGGTAAAACAGAGAGTACCAAAAAGGTAATCCAGTACTTCGCCCACGTAGCTGCCGATCTCAGTAGGGACAGAGACAAGGAAAAAGTGGCCGAGAGGCAGGGCCACACTGGCCTCATCGTAAGTGAAAGCAGTCCCTTTGGACGATGGACGCTGTTCTTGCCACATAAAGATTTGTTGTTTGCATTGGCCAGCATCAGGCGCTGCTCTGAAAGTGAATCCATCTTTTTTTTTTTTTTAATGCAATGTCGCAGATGTAAACATTTGGCTGATAATATCATGTCTGCTTGGCACACACATATCATCTGCCATATATATTTTTATTTATACCTTTGTATATGTGTTCTGAATCAAAGGACGCACATACTTTTTCTCTGTCGCCTACAGAATTGTACATGCGACTGACTGTTGTATGGCTTGCCTTCTGAAGAGAGAATGTGGAAACTCTAAATGGGCTCTGTTGAAAGCAGAATTAAAAACAGCTTTCATTATGTGAAAGTAGCATGTGATATATTTCATTCGTAGCTTTTAAATTTGAATGAGAAATACATCTTGTTCATTTCTTATGCCTGATTTGATTTTAAGCAAATATCTACATACATACATACATACATACATACATACATACATTCACACTTACATACATACATACACATGTACATATATACATCCCAGACATTTATATATATTCATGAACACTTATATCATCCGAGTATACATACATATAGAAACACACTTACACACATATACAATACAAACGCACATCATCTACACTGATGCTCGCATACACAAACAATAATCTTCATAGTTCCATTATGTTTTACATACTTTATCAGTATTCTTTAATTTCTGTCACACACTGAATGAAACCACACACTAACCTTTTCAACAACTACGGTAAGTTTCTCGCTTAAACGGGACAGTTTTGAAGGTACGTGAATAGTTTATCAGATTTGCCACAATATGTCACTCATTGTTTATCACAGCGGAGAGTCCGGTGCAGGAAAAACTGAGAACACGAAGAAAGTAATTATGTACTTCGCGCACGTAGCCGCAGGTCAGAAGAAGGAGAAGGAGGAGGAACCGACAGGCGAGGCCAAGAAGGTAGACGGTCTTCCCTTCAGATTGGATTAGCTCCCCAAAACACACTTTCCCTACCCAAACCTAGCATGGACGCCCTTGAACTTTGAGTAGACTAGAAAATATGTCTGAGTGGATTTTCCCCGAACCCTGTTTTTGTGTGTGTGTGACGTTGTAGAAGTTTATTTTTAGTGTGCTACCCCCTTTACGTCAGAGTGGATTTTCCCAAAACCCCATAACTCCATGATGCGTTATTTACCTCCCTTCGTTTAAATTTTTGTTGTTTCCTATCGTTTTTTAAAACATTCCCCATTTACATATATAACTACCCAAATGTTCAGTCTCAAGACTTTTTTTTTTTTTTAGATAAAGCTTGATTTATAATATTTTCCCACTGTCTTACCAAAGACTGATTAACATATTTGATTAATTTACCTCCTTGAAGCATGAAATATTTTACACTTTTAACCTTTAAACGAATTTTAATTTCCAAAACCAACAAGAATCATTGGCCGCGAGTTTTAATCTTAGTGGGACTTAAGAAAGAGCAGATCAGACATGTTCCTTCACATTTCTAGGACGTAATGAGAGCTCTACACTGGAGTGTCAGCAAAACACAGATCCCAACCGCGGCTCAATTTTAATTTTTGTTCCTAAAGACGAACAAGGACAGTACAGGAACCTTAAATGTCCACTTATCTGAAGCAAGTCGCCTTGCCCTGATTATATGTCAGCTTGACCCCTTGGCACTGTAAGGCACACGAGGAAGGAGACAGGACAGGCAGAACGAGAAAAGCAGGGGAGGCTATAGGAGTTGTTTATAGAACGCTGTGACCTAGAGAAGGGAAATGATGACAGACCTCAGGAGCAAGGGATACGCATGGAAGGAAGCAGAGAATAAATCAGGGACGACTGGAGAGTCTTTACCCATGGCCTATGCTCCCAAGGGAGTGAAAGGCGATGATGATGACGATGATGATGATAAAACTTTTTGAGCAGATAATGCTGTGTGCCACCTCGATATCTTCAGTCAAAAATACAAAAGATGGCACTAAATGTGTGATTTCTTATCTTGCATGTTATGTCACATTTATTCTGTCACATTCGACATCGTGTTAACACGTTTTAGATATTTACTAATTTATTCTACAGAGTTACTAACATATGCAAATTACTTTTTAACAAATGGAGAACAAAGATAACAGTGCCATATGGTAGCCAATAAAATCTTTTTAAAAAATGTGTCCCGTGACTTTTGCATGCCATAGGGTTTGTGAAGTGTCAGTGCCTTCACATTTCTAGACCACTACAGCTTTTCAGGTAGAGGTGCCAGCCCCTGGTTTCAGTGCTTTTTGTTTTTTTTTTTTCTAGAGAAACCCCAGGCACCCATTTTTTAAAAAAAAGTTGGGCTAACCCCGACGCTGGTCGGTCTGAAAAATGTGTTCCCCCCCCCCCCCCCCCAGTGGGAAAATGGAACCAGGGACCTTCTGATTGGCAAGTGAGTTCACTAACCACTACACCAGAGGAGAAACGCCATCCAAATATGGTTAGGAAATTTATGAATAGTAACGTAGTACAGAAAATTTACTATTCATTTTGTGTAAAATTTCACTGACCAGAAATAATTACTGAAAGAGAAAACTAGAACCATGACAAGTTTGAAGAATAGAGCCTGAAAGAAATGATTAGTCATATTTATTTATTATGATAATTTTATAGTGCATGAATGGTGCGCGTTTGTGTCATTGTTGTTGTAAGAAATGCATGTAGCTAACGTAACGCTCCCAGCATGCATCAGTGAATAATTGTACTTTTTGTTTTGTTTTTAAAAATTTTCTTATGCATTTTTCATGTTATTTATGAGTACAGGTGAATGTGCTAAACTGAGTACTCGGTTATCATAGCTGAGAAACCAAAGCAGGCTAAGGCTGCATCCCACCTCCTCGTGGTGTCCCTAGCATCAGTCTGATATGCCCTATTAGCCTGACTTGTTTTCGAACAGAGCTCGCCATGGTCACCATGGTAACAGGGTCGTGAATCTTGTCCGAGTTACCCATGCATCACAAGATGGCTCACACTGTTCGTACAAATCGGGGGCTTGTTTCGGCATCACCATGGCAACTGCAACAAATAACAAGATTTCGCAGCTGTAAGAAGAGTTGAAAAAAGCTACATCTTGTTACTTTATCTTATCAGAAAAGATTACTTATATAGTTTTAAACATTTGCATTATATTTCAGCTACACGGTAAGTATTCTTAGTAATACATATGGTCGTGATTTATTAGTTCATATTCTGTATTTAGCGTCATTTTTATTAATCTGTCTTCTGATATGTACATAATCTGTGATAAATCAGTACAAATTGCTGTAGTATTCTTCAAACTTAAGTTTACTTTGAGCCTGATAGTGATAATACGATTCACTTTTGCTGTTGTAATTGTTATATTATTTTGTTTAATATTTTATTATTTTTCTCTCTCGTCTCCGTTTTCCTCTTGTGTTCTCGTGATGTCGTCATCCCTGTTTTACACACAACCACCCATCTTGTTGCTGGGTCTGTAATCATCAAACAAAACACGTTACGACCTTTGACCTGAAACCACTCTGTTTTAAATGAAATTTTAAAATTATATATGGTTATAAACGACAACGTTACATATCAATAATTACATGAACCATTTGTAATCCATACGTTGTCTAAAACTATCTGTGATTTATTCATTGTCTAAACCCCATCTGTAAACCATTTGAGTTCTCTTAATATGAAATCCTGAAATGAATCCACAACGTGTTCATGATAAACGTCACCGCCTCTTCATTAATTTTTTTTTTTTGTTGTAAATGACGTAAACTAATTGAATATGAATAAATTCAAATGTGAACGTCGGTTGAAAACCACGTCTTACCCACAATCCTGTCACACCGTATTTGCACCCACCTCTCCTTTGTGACTCCTCCCTTTTCTGTGTTGCCCCGCCTTCCACTGCCCACTGTGGCTGTTATGGAGAGCAGAAACAAAGTACACTGGAGGACCAGATTGTCCAGGCAAATCCTGTTCTAGAGGCCTACGGCAATGCAAAGACCACACGCAACAACAATTCATCCAGATTTGTAAGTAGTCGGAAGAAAACAACTTATCAGACGTCGTATATTTCCCCCAAACCCTGTCTTGAAGCCCCATAACTCCGCCCACAAGATGATTATAGGCTTCCCTTCCGAACACCATTTCATAAATGTCTTCCCATAGGACCGTTTCCCATCCCTTCCTGAACTTCTGAACGATACCTTTTCCAGGATCCTCCCTATATTCCCGGTCTAAATCTCCCCCTTTGTTTGTGTGAGCTCGATCTTGACCTGCTATCATCTTCCACATCAATGTCAATGGCAATGATCTGAATCCTTCACCTCCCCTGAAGAAATGAATGGCTAGTCTATCCTTCTCCACGTAGTTATAAACCCGAATGTGTTAAGTTCCCTTGTACTAATATTGTCACCAACATTGTAAATAGGACCTCATTCATCCGAAAACCCCAATGGCTTGACCTGTACTTATAAAAAAAATGCTTAACTTCCATGTCTGTCACGTGTCCTTATTAATTATGTATCCTTTGTTATCCTTCATATCCCACCCTGCTTGCAACCCTATGTGACAGGTTGGCTCATTAGAGGACCAAATTGTTCAGGCCAACCCAGTCATGGAGGCGTACGGCAATGCCAAAACCACCCGTAATAACAACTCGTCTAGATTCGTGAGTACTCCACACACGCAAATCCTGCTCCTGGAGCTGTGGGAATGATTTAGGATGTGACTTTGCCATACAGAGTTCCTTCCCCTGATTGGCCTTGCTTTACCCAAGTAGATTCACCAGCAATTTCCACCTTCCTCACCTTCGTTTAGTGAGAATAACATGAAATCAACGATAATACCTGCGTTCCATGAGAGTGACAACAATTTTCCCTACCTATGTGTTTTCCCTACCTACATGTGTCTGTCCTTTCCCTCCCGTACTTTTTGTCTTTCCGTAGAAGACAGTCCCACCTTTTTTACCACTCTCTTATCGCTAATAGTTTGTTTTGCTTGTTGTAGACTGAAGGGAAAAAAAAACAACCCACATACCCGTCACACACTCTAGTTTCTTACCAACCCATAACCTAGTATTAGTAAACTGTTATCTACCCTTGTCAGGTACCTTCCCTTCCCTTTCATACGTCAGTCTATACCTTGTCAACCACCCACCAACCACCCAAATGTGTGTCAATACATAAAGCCTACCTTATCATCTCTCATCAAACAAGACATTATGCCCACCAGACTGTTTTTATCTTAGATACCTTCCAGTCATAGCTTTTAGTTGTATCCTTTTTAGTTGTTACCTCCCTTCCATAAGTCTCAGAAACTAAATTTCCTCCCTTTACCCGCCATGACATCAATGACTCGTTGAAACTCTCCGTAGTTTTCTCATAGTTTTTCCATCATTTAAATATTACCTTTCGTAACATTCCTTTAACATAAAAATTCCTATCCCTGCGTGTGAAATCCAAATCTACCCGTAGATACAAATAGCAACCCTGTACACGGTATTTATCAAGGGTTTCTGTTTTTATTTTATGTTTTTTTTTAATTTTTATATTTCCTTTCACCTTTGCTTCCCTCCCAAGGTGACATTCCATTCGAATTTTTCATCCACCAAACTTCCATCCTTACCTGTTTACTAATCTGTTTGTTTGTACCTTTTTACGTTTTAGCTGAAGAAATATTTCATGCGATTCACTTCAGAAGCCAGACCCGCTGTTCTGGTAAGACCAAGATTATTAGACTGTGGATGCTAAACTTGGAATTTTTACAAGAATATAGTTCATCTCGCGTAAACTGTTATAAATCACGTTCCTAGTAATATACCCATAAGAATTGCCGTTCATGAAAATGATATTCATTTAAAGATATCATAAATTTCTACTAAAATGGAAAAAAAAAAAATTGGGGAAAAGGGGGAGAGAGAGGAAAAAAAAAAAAAAAATCTTCGACCGGATTTTCCCGGTAAAGCTATTTCTTTCGTGAAAAAAAAAAAGGTTTGGAGCGGATTTTCCCGATTAAATTCTTCCGGCAAAATCATTCGAATCTCCCCCTCATTTTTTTTTAAAACTTGGTCTTACTACACGTGCTTGGTTTCTCAGTCGCAAAATATCCAGAGCAGTGACCACGTTTATAGAGTATACTGATATAGTTTGTTTATTTTTTCATCCATTTCCCCACCCTCCCATTTCAAATGTTACCCATTCCTACCTCCCTTCCTATTTTACCTTGAATTTCAACCTTTAAACTTCATGAAAATTAAACATTCCTTCGCCCTCCTGTGTGATCCTCAACCTCCCACAAATTCATCACCCCGTGTGAATGGATGTGACCGCCCTTATATGTGATCCTGGTTGTTCTGCTGCCAACTACAGAAAGGTAACCTAGAGGACCAAATCATTCAGGCTAATCCTGTGTTGGAGGCCTTCGGTAATGCCAAGACGATTCGTAATAACAACTCGTCTAGATTTGTAAGTATCTTAAGTCTGTCTTAACCAGGACGATGGCTCTGGGTTACTGACCTCACAGAGAGTGTTTGTCATATGACGCAAGATGTTCATACGTACAGTAACAGTTAAGTCACTAAAAGAAAAGTAACAAATAAAGTAAAATGCTACCTTTCACCAATACCTTTAACATAACATAGAGCTATTATTTATACATGAAAGCACTTTTTTTTAAACACCCAAGACCAAATATCTTTAAGGCGGCCAGAGAGTTTGATTCAGAAAAATAAGAATCTTTCTAATGAAAATTTATAGTTAAAAAAATTATCATCAAATAAAATGATTTTCGTTTGAAAAACTTTACAGTTCTCTTTTTATAAACTAAAATAAAAGCCGTAGCTGATTTGTCCTATTAAAGCTGTTTATTTATTTGAAAAAATTTGAGGGAAAAGTTAGAATCGGATTTTCCCTTTATTTTCCCTATATGTTTTTAGGCAGTGAAATCAATCACTCTATAAAGCAAGTAGATCAATGGATAATCTCCGAGACAGGCTTGAAGTACAGTATCAACAACTTACTGGCTATGTTAGTTTGAACTTTATTGAACTTTCCACGGTAGATTATTCTCACAATTTACACAAAGTTAGAGACAAAAAACATTTTTAAAAATACGCACATCTTAAACCTACTGACCAGAATTTAGCCAGTAGCGACAAAGAAGTGATAAAGAAGGATGAAGACAAGTTTAGAACAGCTGCAAAGAAGATATCTGAATCGTTCATTTCAAATTTCACAGATTTCCAAATCCATAGAAATTACAGCGGATAACCCAGAACACACTCTGTAACTTATCAGTCACAGATAAATGATAATGATAAATGATTTTTTTCCCACATTAAAGTATTACTTTTTTCTTCCCTAAACTAATAAATGATTGATTTTGGAAGCTTCACACGATTTATGTAGGTAAGACAATTTGCTCAGTCTAGGCAAATAAAATATGCCTTTCTAATTGGTCATGATCGTAGCATTTATCAGATTATTTATCATTTTTCAAACTATAATATTAATATGACAAGATTATTTCCGTGATATGCTAATTTTTTAAAAGTCATAACATTTGTTAAATTATAATATCATTTGTTAAATTTTAATGAAATCAATCACAGTAGTTTACCTTTTATATCTTTCTATGTATCATCTCAGATTATAGTATAAAGTGGCAGATTATAAGAATACACGTTTTTGCATCATATGAGTTGTCAGCTTTATAGTGTGTATTAGATAAAACTTTAGCCCAGAACAGTACTTAGAGATCTAAAAGTCATTAGCTATTGGAATGTTTGTCTAAATTTTGAGAGTATCAGTGTGTGAGCACTTGTCACGTTTGTTTTCCTGCTTTAGGGAAAGTTCATTCGTATCCACTTCGGAACACAAGGCAAAATCGCTGGTGCCGATATTGAGACCTGTAAGTAGAGATGAGTAGGGAGTGTGTGTGTGTGTGTGTGTTTGGGAGAGAGAGAGAGAGAGAGAGAGAGAGAGGGAGAGAGAGAGAGAACGAACGTACTTTATTTTCAAAGGGAATTGGGCACGCATGCCCGTCTAACATTCTGCCCTTCATCATAAAACTTTCACTCAGCCACAATCATTCAGCACTTGTTAACGAGCATTGTAAGCACGAAGAAACAATTGCATTATTACATAAATAATAAACTGTCTTTTGTCCATACACTCCACACTCTGATTTATGTAACTACATGAAATAAACTTAAATACATTCTCACATTCATTAAAAACGAACTAATTTTTAGAAAAGCAGTATAAAAAATACAACAATCAAATCATACTTTAAAATAATTTAGACTCTGACTGTACTATACTTTTTGCCTATACTTTTCATATACGCATATTCACGCACACATACACGCATACCGCAAATATAGAAAATGTACATATATACATACATACACATATATATGTATACACATAAATATATGCTACCACATACGTACACATACATACATATAATGCATGTACACATATACATACATATGTATGTATACACATAAATATATGCTACCACATACATACAAATACACACATATAATTATATATATGTATATATACACACATATACATCCATATATATATATTTGTAACATACGCATATGATACATATACATACATGCACACATATATACGCATACACATACACATATATACATGCGTACACACACGCACATACACATATATAGACATTCACATATATACAAATGCATACTTACACATATTCATTCATTTATATAAATACACGTAGAGAGGGAGAGAGAGAGAGAGAGAGAGAGAGAGAGAGAGAGTAGAACAAACATGATTTCTGGCTATAATATTACACAAAGCAATTTCTAGTTTCTGCTATAACAGTATTCAATTTCTATATATAATTATATACAACAATTATTGAGGAAAGACGCTGGCGATGGTTGGGACATGTGCTCCGAATGACTGACAACTCACTACCAAAAGTAGCAATAAGATGGACACCACAGGGGAACAGAAGTAAGGGTAGACCAAAAGAGACATGGAGAAGAACAACAGAAAGGATGTTGAGCAATAGAGGGCTCACCTGGGCAAGAGCAGAAAAAAAGGCGAAGGACAGGCATTTGTGGAAAACCCTTGTGGAAGCCCCATGTGCCCTGGGCACTTAAGGTTCAGAGAGAGATATGTAATTATGGCACAAAGCATTTTATAGCTGTAATTATAGTATAAGACAAATTATAGCCGTGGCAGCATCAGAACAGATACATGGAAAGTATTGGAAGGAAAGGGGAAGGAAGATGGATTAATGATTACCTCATCATCATCATCATATGCCGTGCCGACTGGCGTTGGCTATTATGCTTCTCCAGAGTATCCGATCCTTCATGCAGGCCATCAGCTCAGTTGGTGATCTCCTCTCACACCATCCCGTCAGACTGTCCAGTATAATTTCTCTTGGTCTTCCTCTTGATCTTCTTCCTTCTATTTTTCCTGTTGTTATAATATTTTCAATGCCCCCTCTTCTCATTGCATGTCCTATGAAAGTACATTGTCTCTCTCTCTTATCTTTTTGACAAGGTTTTTTGTCTCTCCAGCTCTTCTCATACATTCTTCATTAGTTATTTTTGATTACCTACAAAAGAATATCTAAAGCTGAGACGGAGAGCATGAAACAGAGCCGGGGCACCACGTAAAAGCTGGCTGCAGAACGTGACAAGTGGAGAGAACTGAGTTCTTCCCTATAAGCAGAGTTAGACGGAGATGTATGGCGTAGTTTTACGACAACAGACAGGGAGATGAAGAAGACCTGCTTTGGCAAAGCTGCACCATACAACTCCGTCAAACTGTACTCTACTAGTACCAGTTTTACTGCAGCTACTTTCGTAGTTGTCTCCCCTGTAAGACGCCGGACAACGTATTAGACTGGTGATGTTCTCGATCAGTCACTGGTCATGGTTTTTTTTTTTCAACCAGAATCATTGTGGTGATTTTGTTGAGCAAAGTTACTGTAGTGTTTTCGTCAACAAAAGTCATTATGTTGATTTTATTTTTCGATCCGAGTCATTGTGTTAATTTTGTTGACAAGAATCCACGAACGTGGATGGATGGATGGGTGGGTGGATGGATGGATGGATGGATGGATGATTTAGCTTGTAGCCAAGACTCATACATTCACCCAATCAAAAGCTTGTTATACATTCATCCAATCAAAAGCTTGTTATACATTCATCCAATCAATAGCTTGTTGTACATTAATCCAATCAAAAGCTTGTTGTACATTCATCCAATCAAAAGCTTGTTGTACATTAATCCAATCAAAAGCTTGTTATACATTCATCCAATTAAAAGCAATCTATAACATATTCTGTTCTCTTTCTATGACCAGACCTACTGGAAAAGTCACGTGTGACCTTCCAACAACCAGCCGAGCGTAACTACCACATCTTCTATCAGCTGCTGTCACCTGCACTGAAAAATCTGCATGGTAATTTACTGATATTTTTTTCATTCATTAAAAAAACACATAAATACAACTTATAATATATAATATATAATATCTGGTCTTTAAACATTTGAACAATATGTTGCTATCGATTGTATTTTTCTTTTATGTTTGAACAAGAAGTTCTCTAATATCGAAAAGCATCTGATAAACTGACAAAACAAACAAGGCAGCTGAAAGATGTATCAATGAGGAAAAACTGGAAGAAGTGGAGAGTTTTGAATATATTGAATCACTACTAACTAATAATGGAGATACAATGAGGGAAATTAAAAGGAGGACATCTATTGCTCTTCAGAAAGTAAAACAAATAAAGAATCTGTGCAGAGGAGCAGACAGAACCACAAAAATAAGATTTTTAAGGGCATGCATCTTTCCCATCGCAACATATGCCTGTGAGACCTGGACACTTAACAAAACAGCTGAGAAACACATAAATGCCTTTGAATGTAAATGCTACAGAAGAGTTCTCCAAATATCGTTGACACAAAAAAGAACAAATATATCTATACACAAGAGCTTGATATTGAAGAAGGCTGGCTAGTAAAGAGGATTAAAGAGAGAAAACTGAAATATTTTGGACACATTAAACGTCATGATAATTTAGAGAAGACCGTATTGGAAGGATACATAATGGGAAAAAGAAAGAGAGGAAGACCAAAACGAAGATGGCTGAAAGACATCGTTGACGATCTGGAAATGGATGCATCAGCGGCAGGCCATCTTACTCACAACCGAGAGCCCTACAGGAGTGCTGTTTGGGAGGCAAAGTTCCACAAGGGACATGCAAATGAATGAATGATCTGCTAAATATTTGTTTTATTTATAGAATCCACTTACTGTAAATTTGCTCAGGCAAAGTGACGTCATCAAGATATGGACGATAATCAGTTTCTCCCAGTACGCCATTGAGCGCAAGGCAGACAACCATCTTGCCATCCTTCGCAGTCATCGTCCCTGAGGATATAGTACAAGTTAAAATTGATAAACTGTTAAAGGTTTATCATACTTGAGCGTCAGACAAGTCCGTACGTGCTCCAGTATTCTCACGTGAAACAGGATCTCAATACAGTGCCCGTACTCCGTGTCACTGGAGAGCATTTGAGGAATGGAGCGTGACGGCAAGATTTGATCCCAAGCCCTAAGGGGGAAGATGGTGCAAGATGATGAAATTTACCATGTTGTGACACTTAGGGCCTATATTCATACAATACGCTCATGATTCATACGTAATACACACACATACACATACATACAAATGAAGGAAAAAAACTTGGAATGCATCAAATCCACAGACAAGAAGTCAAAATAATTTAATACATGGTCCATGTGAAAATGATGAAGAAAAATGAAAAATAAAGACTCTGTTGGACAAGTCAGAGTTGACCAGGGCCCTGTCCCACCATCTCGTGATATTCTCAGCTAAAGTTTTCAGCGCTTCTCAACCTGGTATATGTATAACCTAGGTCTCCAAGTGACCCCGCATGTGACCGTGTCTCCCCACCCCCCCCCCAAAAAAAAAAAAAAAAACTCACTTCGGTTTTTTAAAAACTCGTTAACAGGATCTTAACGCAGTCCTCATCCGACGCTGTGCTTCATTATCCCATTGCAACTTGCTTATGAGAATAAGGGTTCGTAAGTCGTAGGAAATCAAACAAGTTGTACAGATGAAATGATGCTCCGACGGTGGTGATGAGTTATTTAGATATATAGACAGCCTCGATTTCTCTCTATTTCAGAGAAGCTTCTTATGCAACCCGACCCTGCCCTGTATTCGTTCATCAACCAGGGTTCCCTTATCGTGGACGGCATTGACGACACAGAGGAGATGAAGATCACCGATGTGAGTGTCATTGTTTCTTCTATTCTATGTTTTATTTCCAGCAAGCATTGCCAAATAGGACAAAACAAAAATGAAAATCTTTTGTTTAGGCAGGTAGGCCTGTTTCAAAGAGAGCGAAGTGACTACATAACTGCTCCGAGAAGTAATTTCCTCAAATTGGTTAGGAAGGATCATCATCCACACACTTTGGAAACATCTATAGCTGTTCGGATTTCCTCTTTAGTATTTCCTTCACCGTACAGTTGCTGATTACACCCGTTCCTTGTTGGGTGACGATCTATCTTGAGCTCTTGATGAACTCCTTGACTCTTGACAACGACGCCGATTCATAGTTCTCAGTGGAAAGTCCTGTGTTCCATCAGCTTCTCTTATAGCATTGATAATGTCCGCTCGATCCATTGCTTGCCCTTCAAACTTCTGAGTCTAAGGGATCCTCGCCCCCCTGAATCCTGACTCCCAGACTTCTTTGAGTTGTTGATTGTAACCGCTTTCACGAGGCTGGATACTCTACTGGAACTGTCAAGTCGTCACCTTACAGCTTTACTTCCTATTGTACATGACCACATTCTGACTTTCTGTACAAAATACCAGGGCAAGTTTTAAAAAAAAGTAATGGTAAATCAAGCCACGTAACCATTGGAAAATATGTTTAAAGACTTCTTGACTCACGCTCGAATCTTTTCACATATTTTGCAATGATTGCGGCCACATATCTGAAGTTACTTTTTGACTTTCCCTCGCAAATTTGACTCCTCATAAATTTATTTCCCAAAAGCAAAAGAACACGTTGACGAAGCATTCTTGACAGGTCACTTTCATGTTTGAATTCTAATATAAAAAGTGAAGGTTTGAAATATACGAAATGAGAACATCGGTACATCTCAGGGTAAATATAGGAAATTAGAACATCGTACAGCTCAGGGTAAATATAGGAAATTAGAACATCGTACATCTCAGGGTAAATATAGGAAATTAGAACATCGGTACATCTCAGGGTAAATATAGGAAATTAGAACATCGGTACATCTCAGGGTAAATATAGGAAATTAGAACATCGTACATCTCAGGGTAAATATAGGAAATTAGAACATCGGTACATCTCAGGGTAAATATAGGAAATTAGAACATCGTACATCTCAGGGTAAATATAGGAAATTAGAACATCGGTACATCTCAGGGTAAATATAGGAAATTAGAACATCGTACATCTCAGCGTAAATATAGGAAATTAGAACATCGTACATCTCAGGGTAAATATAGGAAATGAGAACATCGGTATATCTCAGGGTAAATATAGGAAATAAGAACATCGGTACATCTCAGGGTAAATATAGGAAATGAGAACATCGGTACATCTCAGGGTAAATGTAGGAAATGAGAACATCGGTACATCTCAGGGTTAATGACAAATATTTCTGGAGACAGTTTAAAATTAACTTTATTGAACAATCTGCTTAGTTATGTAATGGGTAAAATTCAAACGGAACAGGCAAATTAAAGCTGAGAACACACATTGATAATATTTTATATATATATTTTTTATGTAAATATTTAATTCAGTTTTTATTCGTCGGTAGAAGATGTTTTTTTCTCCATCGTTCTTTGTGATGGCTTAGCTTTAGAAGTTTTTAGTATAGATCTTTATATGAATGTTTTAACTTTAGAACTAGAACTTTAATGAAAAAAAAACAATGAAAATATTCACATGATATTGGAAACAAATAATAACAGACAACAAATACAAAACTGAAAAAAAAGATAAGGAACGGAATCAAATTTGATAAGGAATATAAAGAACAACACAAACTGGACATACATGACGGCTTATCA